>WSUE01000371.1:0-29800 GCA_019633535.1 Tulasnella sp. JGI-2019a
TGCTAGTTTGACATGGTCTAGGATGTCTCTGCCTGGTATAAAGCCTGCTTGGTCTTTATGTATTATGGTTGGTAGCGCTTTGCTCATCTTTTGGGCATAGCATTTTGTTTCCAGTTTGTAATCTGTGTTCAAGAGTGTGATTGGGCAATAGTTTTTTATGTCCCTTTTATCTCCTTTTTTATATATTAGGCACATCAGTCCCTTTTTATATCTTTCAGATATATTTCGATCTTCCCTCGAGGGGGAGTTCCATACTCTTGCGAGTAGCTCAGACATTTTGGGGTATTTTTTGTCGTTCTTATTAGGTGGGTTAGTATTTAACTCTTCCAATTTGAGCCATTTTTTGTAGAATTCATATATGATTCCATCATCGCCCGGGGATTTACCCCCTTGGGCAGATTTTATTGCTTCTGTAGTTTCGTTTATAGATATGTCTGGGTTCAAGTTAAGAGCCTCGGTTGGGTCAATTTTGTTTTCTTTGGCCAGGGTTACAATCTCTCGGATTGCCTTCGTTCTACTTTCATTCATGGGGGGGCATGATTGTTTTTCTTTATGATATTCTGATGCTATTGTTAGCATTTCTTTTGTTGTTGTTGAGTTGACGTTATCATGGTTTAGTAAACCATTGATAATTAGTTCTTCGTTCATCGATTTTCCTATCGCGAACCAGTATTTGTTTACATCTTCTCCTTGAGCTTTGTATCTAGCTCTAGAAGTTTCTGCCGCAGCATCATTTTTGGCTTTTTCTATTTCACCGATTCTCTCATCCAAGGCTAGGGCCTGGCTTTGGAGGTCGAGGTTATTGAGATAGTTGACATGCTCTTTAATCTCTTTTCTATCTTTTTTTAGTTTGTTGAGATGTTTGCCTCTTAGCAAGCGTCTAGCTTCTTGTTTGTTAGAGAAGATATCCCTAATTTTGTCTTTTGTGTTTATCCAAATTTCCATTGGATTATCACGATTCATGCGGTTAATGCATCTATTCAGGCATAGTCTGCATTGTTCCATTGCCTCTTCATCTTCGAGGTCTTCTATTTTCATCTTCCATGGGCCTAGGCCTATGTCAGGTAAGTTGTTATCATATATTTCAGTTGTAGCGAAGTCGTGGTCGCTGAGTTCTTGTGAACTTAAATGGTCATGTTTGTACGTTCTGTTTTCTAGATTCTTATTTGTTAAGATTCTATCCAGTCTAGATCTTGCTCTAGATCCATCAGGTTTTGTAAATGATGCCGTCCAGGTATATGAGTGGGAGTTTGGGTTATTTTCTCTCCATCCATCAGTTAGGTTAAGTTCATTTCTGAAGTCTTTTAGCATTTTATGTATAGATGCAGGGATGGCGCATGTTGATTGTTTATCAATCGCTTGTTCAACATGGTTGAAGTCACCAAGTATTATTGTTGGTTTCTTTCCTTTGAGTTTTTGGGATAACGTTTGGAAGAAGTCTATGGCCTGTATTTGGTTGTTGGGCGCATAGATATTGACTATTTTAATAGTTTCATTATTTAACCAGTCAAAGGTTATCATTTGTGCTCTTCCTTCTATTAGGATTTCGTGTTTGATAGAGTCTTTCCCTCTTTCGAGGTTTAGGTTTCTCTTATTTAGGATCATGATAGTTCCTGCCCCATGTTGGGTTCCTGGGTTTGGGAAAGCCCAGGTATCGGTGTTCTTATCTTCAATTTCTTGCGACGCAAGGTTTGACTCGTAGGTCTCTTGTAGGGCAATTAATCCCCATCTATTCGTTTTCGATATCCTCATTAGTCGAGGTATCTTTCTCTTATTATCGGGTCCACCGTTTCCTCCAGCTTCTATTGCACCGGATCCACGGATTCCCCTGATATTTAGAGTGGCAATACGCAGTGCCACTGATGGGCTTTGGCATATGGTGCCTCTGTTGCTGGAATTCGAATTATCTTTATCCACTTGCCCTTTTGGGGCCTTCCTCTCTGACCAGCTATCAGGAGTAGTGGGTTTCTCTAGTAATGACATCCCAGGAAGCGGAGATCCCTTCACTCCTTGGGACCTATGCTTGTTTCTGTGTTTCGTTGTCATCATTGTTTGTTTGGTTGTGGTGGTTTAATCTATACCGTGAGGTATAGATTGGGGGGGTTTTTTGGTGCCTCCTTGCAGTGCAGTAGTTTGTGCACTGGTGGCACTTCATAGTGTTCGTCGTATGCCATATTATGTCCTGGTTTTATGGGGCAGTTAGAGCGTTTTTTAGGTCGCTTGCTACTGATTTTTGTTTAGTCAGCTTGGGGGTCATAACATTTGTTATTTATTATTTATTTCCTGTTTAGGGATTTTTGCTTTGTTCAATACGATTCGTATCGTGTACTATTATTCATAGTATGTCATTGCATGTTGTGCATGTGTGTGGACGTTATGGGTATTACATTCCGATACAAGGGTAGATAGAAGCCGAGTCAGTTTCTTTCCCTTTTCTTCTTCTGGAGACCTTTAAGTTTGTCTCGGGCCGTGTTAGCCTTTTTAACCTTTTTCTGTTTAGCTTCCAGAGCAAAGGTTGACGTCCTCCACTTGAGGGTTCTCTCACCCATCGGCGGTCTAACTCCGTCAGGGTTGACACCCTGAACTTTCCACCACGTACAGTACGTTCTCCCGTGTGACCACGAGTGGCAAGCGGTGCAGAAGGGGGCGAATTCAATTCGCGTGTCGCCTTTCGGCAGACAGTAGCCGGCTGTGGATGGGATTGCCCACCCTTCAATCTTCTCCTGGTTGTAGATGAAGGAGACGCGCCATTTTCCAGAGACTTCTTCGTCTCTGGACGTTGTAGTTCTCCCGTCCCTGTAGATGTGGGTTTTGGAGGGGAGGTTCGCGTATTTCAGCGAAACCGGAGTTTTGGTCGTTCCTTCGGTCCACGCTATCTGGTCCCTGAAGGTGTTGACTAGGCCTTTGACAAGGTCGGCTTCGTCGGACGGGGCGTTGGATATGTCGAAGACAATCCGGTTTCCCCACGACCTGGAATCGTGGATCAGGTACGTCTGAGATGCTTCTTCGTTCTCGTAGGCAAAGCCCTTGAGGGAGAGGATCCGTTTGTGCGAGTCCTCATCATCGCATCCTATGATCAGATACGGGAACGTCTGGCCATTCTTCTTGGTTATCTCGATAATTTCGTAATCCGAGGATTCAAAGCCGGCGATGAAACCTAACTTGTCGACTTTCTCGATAGCCTTCGTGAGGTGCGAGTGAATATCGAAGTCGTCGATCGACTTATGGGTTGCCGCATTGAACGGCGTAGCCCATACCCAGAGGCTGTTCTCGTTTAGCATGTCGATTACGATTGGACCTGCTTCTGTCTCGTCAACGATTTCTCGAAGTATGCGAGGGAGGGGGACGAAGAAGTCCGCGTTATCGCTGGACATCGGTCTGACCTGTCTGAAGAGGTCGGTCCTTTTCTGAATGGGATCGTAGGCGTACTTGGCGACATCAGCCTCGTACTTCTCCAGCTTGGCTTGGGCGCTTGCTCTCTGGAGTCTCTCATTGTCTGAGAGGTCTTCGTCGTTCTCGACGATGGTTTCGATTTTCCGAGCCTTGAGTCGGCTTCCGGTGATGAAATTGAGGGTCGCTTGACCCTCATCGTCACTAGCTTTGCGCTTTTTGGTCTTCTTGTCTGACCGACGGAGGTTCGACGTGTCGGTTGTGATCTGGAGCGGTAGCTCCTGCGATTCCGCGTGGATAGCGGGGGGGGAGGGGGGAACGTCGAGGAGATCTTCCTCCATTTCCTGCGAGAGGAATCTCGCAAGTTCGCTTCTCGAGCCGACTGGCTTGGGCGTTCTAGATCCGCGATCGTAGGGTGACGGGGATTTCTTGCTCTTCCCTTTGCCTTTTGGCTCAGGGGATTTGTCGGGCTTGTTCCCGAGGGCAAAGGCTATTTTGTTCTGCTCGACTTGGGCCCAGAGGTCCCTTTTCGATTTAAGTAGGCCAAGTCTTCTTTGGGCATTGAAATCCCACCGAAGCGGGATCGACGTCGCGTACGTTAGCGGCTGGGATGGATTGGGGGATTCTGGGATGGTTTCCCCGTCATCTAGGTCGAGTGTGGTGTTAGCTCGTCTTTTATTGTTGTGAGGGGTGTTCGCGCTCACTGTAGCCAGTTACACTCTTCGTGTAATCGTTCATTTTCTCGACTGACTCCTGAGTCAGGATTTCTTGTCTCGACACCATCTCTTCAGTAGGTGTCGGGACGTACGTTCCGATTTCGTTATGGAAGGATAGATCGAACGTCTCGGGGAAGATTAGTAGGGATTCCTCCTGTACTAAATCGACGATTATAGGGTCGTTCTCCAGACCTGATGGTACTGGTGGTCGGAAGGTACGGGCCTTCGATAGTTTCGTCATCTTCCGTGTGTTGTAGGAATGGGATGGGGTAGACATAGTGATATGTTTCTTTGGCTTGTATTCAGTATTCTTTAAATACAGTGGCACGATATTATTTTAAATATCATGTTGTTTTGGGGTTTTTTGTGTTCTATCTCGACGTTATACAGTTTAGTGTATGTTGGGTCTGGTTCAATGTGCTATTAGGTTTAGCGTTCATGTCTGGATCATGAGGTATCCTCTCATTTATTAACTTCAAGATTATCATTTACGCTTGAGTCTAGGTCACATCTGGACGGTGCTTTTTATTTGCTTATTATCACTTTGGATGGTGCGTTTGGTTATCGCGACATTTGTTTATGTTTGTTTCTGGAAGAAAGTTTTGGCATGACTTGGGACGAGTCATGTCATATACCATTTATTCATGGTATATTTATTACAATGATATATCATCGTAGCGTCTGTGGTTTCTTCTGAGTTTATCAGAATAATCGGGCTGTACTACCCTGGTAGAGTTTTGAGGCTCAGTTAGGGTTCGTATTTTGACTCGGAACTTGGTTTTCGTTCGTTGTCTACCCCGTCAGATATAATCATCTTGGGTATTCTGTGTCGTCATTGTTAAGAGGACAACAGTATAGGATGATGGCTTCGGTCGTTAGACCTGCGTCATCGTCCTTTCGGTTGGACTTCCACCATATTGTCCTGGGCGGTTTAGATCGAAATCTAATCCCATCCGCTCAGGCTTCTATGGCTTCTGACTCAACCACTGGGTTATGCTGAACTTGGCCTTGTATGGGTTACGAGTTTCACCCCGCCGCTATGGTGAAGCGTTCAGCCCTTGGCGGGGTAGTTAATGTGAGGTGAACAAGCGGAGTTAGGGTACATTTTGCAAAACATAGCAAGCGTCGTTTGCCTTTGTTTACCAGTGTCATTTGATTCATCAAATCAGCATTACCATATGGTCCTTCAGCAGCAAGACAAGTGATTGTTGAGCCGAGACCTAACTCAGAGCGATTTGATATCCCTTGTAGCTCCCGACTGCGCATTCTTCGAAGATCCAACTCTCTACATCCTTATAGAGCCTGAGCGAAGGATTGAGCCAACGGCTTCGGTGTCCAGTTTATGTTTGTCATTTAGCCTATAGAACAGCATGTCGGTTTAAGAATACCAGAATTCAATGCATGCATGATAAAATCTACTCTATCGAGGAGACAAGAGAATTTAACATGTGGAATATGCTCACGACATGGCAGGGAGCTGTAGACGTTTGTGCTGTCATTTCGTCGTGATGGCAAGCTGGCCGGACACTATAATATTACGATAGCCTGTTCCGTGGAAGGTATTGACCTTTTTGATAGGCGACCATAATTACAAGTTGTTGACGTTTCTCAATGATACCAGTGATATCTTTTGCCTCGTACCCCAGTTAGATCCCTCTGGTCTAAGTGTTTTTCAGTCCACATGCGCGTTCAGTGAGAGTACGCATAAAACCAAGATGCATAATGCAATACCGCAGATGTCCGTAGAGAGAGGGTACATATTGGAATCGGCTTACATGAGGGGGGAATAGGAGTTAAACAAGCACAGGTCTCGGTTCACGACAGGTCAGAAGCTGGTTTGTGAGGGTCGTTCCATCATTTTCCACCACTGCCACCCGAGGCAGATCCACCGCCGTTTCCAGTACTGTCGCTACTTGCACCGCCTCCGCCACTTCCATAGCCCCCATCATTGTGCCCGGGATATCCGTAGCGTGGAATGCACTTCCAATACCAGCGGGGGCAATGGTAGTCGCGATACCTGTAGCAATAATAGTGTCTGTTACCGTAGTTGTAATCGTCTCTGCAATGTCCAGGGTATGGGTATCCACCGCCAGGTCCGCCGTATTCTCGCTCTGGAAGAGGGGGGCAGGCTAATTGCACAAGTCGGTAGTAAGTCGGCTAAGGTGGTCTATGAGACTTCGATTAAAAGACTCTACTTACCACTGGTCTCGGAGTCGCAGTTTTGGTTGTTGGGAGCTGCTGTGATGGTCGTCAACCAACCCATGGCGACGATCGGGATGAAGCACAGGGAAACGCGCATGTTTTGTAAGGATGATTTGTGAGAGTGGTTGAGAGGGAAGAGCTGCTGTAAGGAGGTGAGGAAAACACTGATGAGGGATGTTGAATGTTATCTCCAGCGCCTGAACGACACACCTCTTATAGTCGCCCAGTATGCATTTAACCGTAGCCAGAGGAGACAGCATCCAATCTCCTGACTAAGACACAATATATCCCGTTCAATTCACTAGTCTATACCTGGAAAAAGAGCAGGAAAATATTGCTAACTCGATCGATTGTTTCTGGGAAAATGCGCAAAGCAACAAACCTGGGTCGAGTCGCTAAACTTAGAAAGACTACGGACGGATGATCACTCGCTATCTGAGGCAGTGTAAGATCTAGTGTGGCATGCGTCAAAAGTTGTGTAGGCTGTACGATACCAGTTATTTCTTGGCGGCAGGCACGAAACCGCGAGTTGGCTGCAAACTGTAGCAAATGTTACGAGCAATAACGTTCACATCTCCAGATCAACTTCCAGCTATGATCATCGGGCTCATTTGGCGCATGAGATACTCAAATGTCACCATTCCGAATGCGCCTTCAACATACACCTGTCGCTGGGTCCTTCGTGGCCTCACTACCAGCGCACTGCCTGCCTTCGCATTTGTCACGTGGACTTGTTGCTCTTGGCGGCAAATAGCGGTACCTCGAGGAACTGCTTCGGGCGCCAAATCGTTCCCAGATACATTGGTCGCACATCCATTCTGGGAGTCTTATTGCTTTTCGAGGGACAAAACAGTCGAATGCAAGTCCCCAGTCAACGTGCTCCAGCTGGTGGCTACAAGGCTGTTTGGAATGTCAACACTATGCCCAAGGGTGGTACCGAGATCGAGCCTTCTGGGTACCTCTAGTTACGGAATTGAGGCTGCCCAATAGGAACGCGAGTTCCCAATCATTCAACGAGATGTACTTAGGCGGTGAAAGGTCGCATTGTGCTCTCCTGACATACGAATAAACATGCGAAATTGTCTCGAGGCTATACATCCGATACAATACGACCATATGCCTAACCTCTAAACCTTACAAGTTCCGTTTCATCGAGGTTTTGCTCCAGCCCAGACATTATTCCAGACAAATGTGATACCGTGGTGCGACCCTGCTATCTGCAAGCAATGTTAGATCCCCTGGACGTACGCGATCGAAAACTTGGGGGGTATCCAATGCATGATCGTTTGCGCCTTGGACCTAGATTCCCGGGCCAAGTTGAGAAATGGGGTCAGTTCGGGTATCCCAGGACTTCGGTGATTAGTTTTCCGGGTGGACCTGAGGGAGCAATTGTAGTATATTGGAATGCTCCAGCAAATCCACATACTACCGTGCTGGTGAATGAACTGAATGAGAGCGTAAACTGGGCGGTGGCGATCTAAGGAGGCTGGCCAGTCGCCAAGCCTTCTAATGCTAGCTGGAAAGTGATAGAATATTCTTTCTATCACGATAAGACCACTCAAACGCCGTTCTCAGGCAGAGCTTACTCCGGGAACTGGGATAGGGCTTGAGCCATACACCGCCTTGCATGTAAACGATAAGTTACACATGTACTCATACCGAGAGTATGTACCTTACTCTTGTCTAGCATTGCCTATACATAGATATGTATGGTTTAGACCACATCTCGTTTAGGTATAGGATTGGTGTTGTTGGTGATCGAGAGCCATAACCCCCCTTCATGGCCTTCGTGGACCGAAGCAGGGAAACAAAACAAAAAAGGTCCCGAGTCGAGGAAAGTGTCGATAGAATGGATATCGTGCATAAAAAAGGCACGAGGCCATATACAGCCAACCAGTCGCGGATGTTTGTGGCTTGTACTACCATTGAATCAAGGGTGATCTGTCAGAGTGAATCACGCGTTAAAGTCCAGGTTTCGCTTACTGATATGCGGTTCCAACGATTTTACCTGTGCTCATGCGGTGCCCTCTGTCTATCTGAAATAGGACATGCAGGACCGAGGCCAATACACCATCCGACCAGCAATTGAGAGTAGCTTGATATGGCTGGCCCGAGAGTGACCATACCTCTCGCATTACTTGAATTCAGAGTTTTCTCGTGCCGCTGTTCCCAAAAACTAACCTGAAGCTTGATACTACGCAAGACAGAAATTCATGCTCTTCAGCGCTCATGTTGAGGGAGACATCTGTTGGTCACGATGTGCCGGCTCCAAGATCGCTATACGAGAGGCCAGATGAAGAGACCCTATATTCCAACTCCTCTCTTGCAGCTTCTCGGTTGGCCATACTGATTCCATTTCATGGCTTTATGGAGTTTTAAAAAGGATTTGGTTGGCGGTCTGTTACCACTTTATGCCTAGAATGTTGAGCTCAGTTATACGTAGCATACATTTAATTGGTAGACTCATACATGATAGGAACGGAACCATCAGAATCGAACTGGTTGATCTAGATCATACTTGCCCCCGACGCTTAGTTGTGGAATTTGCTTGTAGTTCCTTGCCAAGTACTTTCTCGTATTCTGAAGCACCTAGTTGAACGCCACAAGGAAGCGATTTTAACTCCAACCTCAGCCAACGACCACAGGAAGAACTCACATTGCGATAGGACTCGCCGGGCGACGCTCTCATAGTCGCCAAGAACGCATTGCTCATCGCTAATAAACAACCACAACATTCATCAACCTAGGACACTCAGATTGAGATGGTTCAAACTCACCTCCAACATGAGCACCAGAAATCGACGTATCTGCACTAGTCTGATCGTCCCTGCAACCACTAAACATCCACACATCTTTACCCTCCTTCGCCCATGGCTCAATAAAGTGCTCCTCTCCCAACCCTTCCTCGTCCACATCGACTGACTTCTGACCCCGATTCTGGAACCCTTTCCAGAATGTCTGCGCTCCAGCGAAGAGCTCTTTGGCTTCCTGAATCTTGGTGGGCGTTAACGAGAATCCATGGACAAGGTGCTGCGCACGCTGGTAGAGGTGGGCTGCCTGCTTGACATTGTCCATCTAAGAGAAAGGGGAAAACACAGTCTATAAAGGTGTACATTTGCATTGGGCTTATCATTCAGAACAAAGAATCTCACAAGATGAACGTTCCCGTTCTCATCAGCCCTGAAATATGAGCGGAGAAAGTCAAATGGCGTGGTGACACAAAAATCAGGCGCCGCACCGGTATACATATGGAAGCTCAATCGCGCTGCGAAGTGCCAACGCCGAATTCAGTCAGCGAAATTGTGTTGGGATCGGTGAACATCAAGAAACTCACCTCCCACTATGACAGCAGCTAGAGGGAGAAAATTCAGTGAAAGGGCTCAACATGATGGGCTTCAGAAGCTCACTCAAAAATGACAGTCAAGCGGACCTGTGGATCCATCGGCGAAACTAGCGCCTTGTGGAGCTATTTAATTGTAGAAGGAAAGGGTGCATTTTAGGTTTGGCCGACCAAAGGTGAGGTACGCTTACAAGGTCGCTATCGAGTTGACCGTGCGATTCATAGTCAAGTGGGACGATGGTGTCGTCGAATGAACTCTCCCGATCCCCATCCGGATCGGGGACCTGACCTACGGGAGAAAAGGAGTAGTGTTTTCAGTGAGCATTCAAACATTGAACGGGAGTGGCTAACCGCCATGTCCCGAGTAATGCAGGAACAATGAGTCTCCGGGAGTATTCCCAGTCACAAGCCACTTAATCGCGCTCATCCTCCATACGAAAATCGCTCATCAGAGATTGTGTAGTTGTTGAAACGTAGAGCAAGACATATCTCTCACATGTTCTGCCCATTGGGCGAGTAAGCACTATTTGGATCTTGATCATCAGTCAAGACAACCATATCGGCTGGGTGAAACCCTTGTTCGCGGACTAGGAAGTCGCGCATGTTGTGGACATCGTTGATACAGCCGAGAAGAGCGTGGTCTGTGCCGGTATAATTGATACCTATCAATAGAGCTTTATGTCGGGGCATCTTGGCGGGATGTTGGTTCTTATGTGAGTCATTCAAGGGGGTGGCGTGTTACAATCGATCGATCAGTAATAATAGGCCGCCCGGCAGCCCACCCACGAGTGAGGCTTTGGCAAGATTAATGATAGATCGACTCCGATTCCTATCACTATCATCGCAATGGCAACAATGTTCATTGCATACGTAAGGGAGATTTGTTGCTTGCTCGGTAGACAAACATGTTTATGTTGTAATCTCACCCAGATGTTTGTACAACGCCGACTCAAACTCCTGGAAGAATTTCTGTGAAACCACATCCCCCGGGGGGAAGATTTGCTGTAGGATCGTTACAGCAACTCCTGACTCGCGATCGATCCTATGGGATATGGATCATTCAATCGCCGGATGCCTTAGTAAGAAACGGGCGAACAGATGGCACTGGCCAGAACACACTCATAGGCGCACCCCCTGCTCTCAGTGAATCACAAGATAGAGATCATCAAGTGCGCTTGTAAGATATGTAGTAAAAGGGACGCACCCCACGAACCACTCCCTGCCGCACGTCGATCTGGAAGAGCATCGACGTTGATGTCAACCTGATAACTCGGCAAACATAGTGAGGAGAATTTTGAGTTGGGTACCCACCGCTCATGAGAGTTGTGGAAGACTCACCGTCAGACCAAAGTTTGTAAGTTCATCACCAGACGTTCTGAGGGGAGGCCCAAATCAGCGTAAGTCGTGCTCCGTAGATCTTCCAATAACTAAACCAATCCTTTAGACATGCCTTCCAAAATGGTGCTGGAGACTGCTGTAGAGTGGATGTGGCGATGTCTTTCCAGTGAACTGTGGTCGAAAGATCTCGTCGATGCTCTCCTTTTTGAGAATTCCACAGCCGTCACAGAGCACCGCAGAAATAAACTTCCGATGGTCCAGACACGTCTGAAACCGAAGAAAAAGAACTCTGTCGTTATCATTGACCATCAACTCATGTTCAAGGATATAGATAAACGTACTGAGTCGAGTCCAATACCGCCCAGATCGCTCGCTGGACTGCCAGCTGTCGGGTATACCCGTGGGGGGCCTGGAACAAGGGCTCCATTTGGGGTACGGATGCATAAACCGGCTCTGCGTTGACCAAAATCTGGCCTTGTCTCCGGATGGAAGCTTAAGGCGAGCGTCCCGAATAAGCTAAAAGCCGGATAAGAGTCCGGTGTCCGATGGATATACTTACGTCGTATCATTCATGCCTAGCGGCTTCCAGATGTTCCTTTCCATGTACTCTCCGAGTGTGCAGTTATTGAGACGTTCAACAATGTGACCAGCCCAGTCCCTGTCAATATCGCTTTCAGTGCGCTGACGACAAAAAAAAAGCGCTTCACTAGAAACTTACGCTCCGACCCCGTATGACCAGTCCGAACCTGGTTCGAAGACAAGCGGTACCTTGTACGCGTCCTATATAAGTGAATGAGAGAATATCAGTCGCGGCCTGACGGAGAGTGATGTCCGGTACTGACGATGTTGCCTGTTACTACCTGACCAGCGAACCCCGTGCTTTTGATCCATTGAATCAAACGTGGATGGACGTCATGGTATGAAAACCCCGAAGTGTGAGACCTAGAATAAAATGGATGTCTTAGTCATTTAGCAGAGCAAGAGAGTCTTCGGAATCTCACAGCAAGTTCCTATAGAGGCCAAGGGGTTGTCACTTATATGCGCATTTGACAGTGAATATAGAGGGCCTTACCTCAGAGTGATCACTTTCTTCGCCTTCCCCATCTTTGGCGTCCCATCATCCGAGAATCCTTCAATGATCTCAAGCGCAGCTAGCTCCGGACATATATTCCCAACAGGATCGTCCAGACCAATCTGACCCCGCTCAACGCATTGCATCACAGCCACGGCGGTCATGAGCTTCGTGCTACTCGCTGCACAAAGCTTCAGAAAACAAGGAGCTTGATGATAGGAGTGTGACCTACCGATCCATTGAACCGTATCGAGGGTCATCGCTTCATCTATGGCGGGATCGAGAGTCCGCTTTCCAAACGCGCCGCTGTAGATGATCTTATTACTCTTGCCGATCGCCATGATCGCAACACCGGCTAATCCATCGGTGGATTTGGAGATGTACGAGTTTACTAGATCGTCGATGGACGGTACAGAAACGACCTGATCGGCGATCGCCATTAATTAATGATGTATCTCACGGAGTGAGATTAGACACTGCGTAGAAAAGAAAGAAAGGCTGGGATGCGGGATGCTGGAGGAGAGAATCGTTGCGCTGCATTAAATATGCGACCTATGAATAGTCGGGTATGGCGGGGATCGCGGTGTCGGAGCACGGTAACAAATTGATCCACCGACGCGACAAGCGCCTACTCATCATCGGAACTTTTAGCGGTACAGCCCCAAACCCCAAACCTTGCGGGCTAGTCTGACTGACCAAAAATAGGGTCTTCCGGTGAACGCCAGTTTTGCATGAGTCAATGAGAATTTCGCCTTGCTACATGGAATTCGGCCGGTAGCTGGACGCTCGATCTCACCCACAGTAAATTGCATTGCCTGAAGGACACGGGAGATTAAGAGGTGTATCTGAGACAAGCATCGTTCCACTCAGACCCCGACCAGCTTTGGTTGCGAATGATTAAGGTGCCAGGGGACGAATGGCCTCAGCCGAGACAGCTTTCATCTCTTCAAGGCTTCAGTGAGTTAATACTGTACACTGCGCACAGGGGACTCACGCGAAGATATCATAAAAGACGAGGATGGTCTTTCCTGTGTCGGTGGGACCAGTGAAATACGTCTTGAATCCCGCGAACTCCTTATACTCTCCTTTCTCCTTGTATCCTTCGGAAATCATGGGTGGGATTCTACATATCATGCAACGAGCCGACGCGGTCAGAACGATGCGCGGCTTGAATGAACAAACGACTTACGTGCAGCATGCCGCGCTATGTTGTTGTTCTCCGGACATTGTGGATTGAGAGTGGTGAGGATGGAATGAGGGATTTTAAGTAGTTGAGTCGTGAAAGAAAGCTCCCCACTGAACCAGCTTTATAGTAGAATTTCAGCGGAAATGAATCCATTAGGCCGCCTTGAGTAGATAATCAGAAGAATATTGGGAGTAATGATGATCCGGTGGGAAGATGTATGTCGACAGCGGACTCAACAAGTCGAGTGGAGGATGGTTCGTAGAAACAGCTTCTATCGAACAGGGTTCTCGGCGTTCTGTGTGGAGGTTTCAAAAATAGCACTCGGAAAGTATATTTAGATCATCGAATAATCGAAGCGTGACGTCGAGTGCTTGGCGATATCCACAACGTCGCGAACTTTGTACATGACTGACGATCGCACTGTCCGGCAACGTGCCTCTGGTGTCAAGCTCCATACACAAATCTGGGTACATATATAATCGAGGCTACCCGCCAGTAAGATGCAAGTACCACTTAAAACCCTCGAATGAGCCAACGACCACGGGCTCTAAAGGGCTGTCCTGAGAAAGAGAGTGGAATGTTCTCGAATTCTGATTGCAGGTCTCGCCCGGCACAACAAGCTTCCAAAATTCGACGATGATTGGGTTTCCCAGAAGATACGTTCACATTGCTGAGAGATCGCGCAAGTGTACATACCGCGCGTTCTCCCGCCCTTCGTGTGTTCATCGAATTTCCTCTCAAAGCCGGGCAATTGAATGCCTGCGCTGTTCTAGAAAACCCACAAGGGGAAAGCACGCAGAGAGAGGTTTAGGGACATACATACAATCGCAGATCGGGAACATAAGATCACAACTCACCTTTCAAGTGTTTGTAGAGCTCCTGTTCAAACTCTTGGAAGAACTTCCACGATACAGTATCCATAGGAGGGACAACCTATTGGAAGATGGTCACTGCGATGCCCGTCTCACGATCGACCCTTTAGAGTGTGGCACTTGTTGGTCGTTGACGATGGAGGCTATCGGTAATTGGGAGGCTCAAACGTACCACCATGCCAACATCGGCAAACCACCCCAGTTTCCACTGCCGGCTGCACGCCCTCCTGGAATGGGGTCAACGTTGATATCCACCTTGCAGAGTACGCACAGGCTTAGCAATAAGATCTCGATAATATTAGTTGATGATGACCTACAGTGAGACCAAAGCTAATTTCGACTGAGGTGGGAGTCCTAGGAAACGTTAGATATGCACAGCAGGTTAGGGACCCTTCAGTGCGAGCGGCGGTGGCACTGTCAAAGGGGACTTACCAACTGAACCATTTTCGTAAAAAGTTGAATGATAGCTGCGCACTATCGGTCAACTGAGGCTTGAAGATTTCATCTACACTCTCTTTCTTGAGAATGGCGCCACCGTCCTGGAGTATGGCAGTTAAGAACTTGATGTAGTCCGGGCAAGTCTGGTGGGGATTTGCGTTGGAGTCGCCCTGAGCCAAAACGCAACAGAAGGAATCTATCACGTACCGAGTAGCATCCAGCACCTCCAAGTCCCTGCGCAGCGGGACGTGCGTAAAGTTGTTTCCCTGGTTCGAGAGAACCGTCGGGCCGTCGGACACATGTATCGACCATGCGCGAATCGAAGTCTGGTCGATACTCAGGATGAAAACTAAGGAATGCGATACAAACCGGTCAGCAGAGTAACAAGGCAACATGTGCTGTGACGAGTGTACGTTGTATCTGTCATGTCTAGCGGCTGGAAGATGTGTTTCGCCATATACTCCTCCAGAGTACAATTGTTGAGACGCTCGACGACCTGACCTGCCCAATCCCTGCTCCGATGGAGGTTTCATTTGGTGTTAGCCTAAGCATTTTCGCACTTCCAGAGATCGAACAACGTACACGCCAACACCGTACATCCACCTTGATTCGGGCTCAAAGATGAGAGGAAAATCGCACGTGTCCTGATAGAACGGTAAATCGCAGAGTCTCAGCGTGGCAAGTATAAAGAAGCGACCCTAGAATGGACAAACAATGTGACCCGTTGTCAATTTGGGTTTGAAGCCAGTTGCCTTGATCCACTTCTTTATGGCCGTGGGCGTAAGGCTGGGATGAAGCGCAGCATAAGCAAAACCAGATGTATGGTTGCTGAAGGAAGATAAGCGGGACATGCAGATCGAAGGACAATTCAGGATAGATGAGCTCACAGAAGGTTTCTAGAGAGCGCACGTTATCAGCATCAAATTGATGTTTCGGCTGCAGGATAATCTTAATACATACCTCAGAGTGATCTTTGTTTTTGTGTTTCGCATCTTCGGGGTTCCATCATCCTCAAAACCTTCGATAATCATGCGCCCTGCGAGCTCCGGGCAGACCTCCCCAACTGGATCGTCCAATCCGATTTGACCGCGTTCAACGCATTGCATGACCGCAACAGCCGTCATTAGCTTGGTTTGGCTAGCTTCAAAGCATACCCAAGATGAAAACCCCCTAGCTTTGGTGTCTGAAGAAAACATACATACCGATCCAATGAACGGTATCCATTGTCATTGCTTCATTCTTTCCGGGATTGACGGACCTCTTTCCCAAAGCATTTCTATAGATGAATTTGCCCTTCTTGTCAACAGCCATGATTACGAGGCCTGCCAATTCATTTGCCGGTTTGTCAAGGTAGGACTGGATCAACGCGTCAATCGCTAGGACAGGTACAATATTGGCCATGCGCGTAATCAAAGGTCGGAAAGATTAGCGACACTCAAAAACAAGTTCTAGAGCGTCTTGGATGATGTAGTCGGTCAACGGTGAGATACTCTCGGGGGGAGAGACCTGAATCGGCCCGGAGATTCACCGTTTTCCCATGGTTTGCATATTTATTTGTGATTCCATTCCTTCGTTCCACCCAAAATATCTTTAGAGGCTTGGCCGACCAAAAAGCGAAACAGGAGCCGAATTTAATATTCTTCCACGAAGACTTCAAGTTTAAAGACGGAAACGTCATTATTCAGGCTACCGTCACACTCAGTGCAGCTGATGGTCATGAGGCCTCATCCAAACCATCGCCGCTGTGCTTCAGAGTACATCAATCGGTCTTGGAGACTCACTCCAAGACATTTGCCAATATGTTCGAACCATGTGACCCGGGAGACGATGCAGATCAAGGACGCGACCTATACTTCTTAAATGTTGACAATCACCCAGCTGATATGACCAAGTTGATGGAGGTACTGTACTTTTCGATGTGAGTAGCCGTTTCCTTGAATCGTGGAAGCCAGACAAGTTTGTTTGACGTATGATCTTAACCATCCATGACAGTCGGGCCCCAAAAGCCCCGTTCTCCGAGTCCGCATTCCAGTACTTTCAAACAATCTGCGATCTGGCTGACAAATACGACATGGCAAGGGCCTTCGAGGCATTCCACCTCAGGATTGTCGACGCATGGCCCCTGACTCTCCCAGCCTAGGATCGTATGCAACAAGCGATCAAGGGGTGGCAAAAGGCTCGACGCGAAGGCAAAGCCCCCAGAAGCTCTCAGGACGGATACATAGACCCAGCAGGACCCATTGCCTTTTCCCGACGCCATATGCCTCGCGCATCGGCCCTTTTACCCTCGGCATTCTCTCTTGTTTGTCACGAAATTGCAAGGCGTACGAGGTCGAAGGAGAGGCCCCATTTATCGAGGCTCGTCGTCAGGCGGTAGCGAATGGATTCATTCGGGGTGGAGGGTTGACGGCGCAATGGCACATTCTCTGCAGAGACAATTTCGATACCCTAAACGCAGGGCAGGCTGCCATTCGTCAATGGGTCAAGATCAAGCTCATCCTGTTCCCATCAGAGCATATCAAGGAGAGGGCTTGCAGGCCCGCATCGGGCCGCGATACTTGTGGGGTGAAAGAGTGGTGAGAGAGGAATGTCGCCCAGCGAATTCGAGACTTATTTTTACAGGATCAGATAGATGTGCTGGAGAAGTTGCAGAGGCTCCATGAATTGCTCCTCCGTATCCAGCAGGCCAGAATTACACCCATCATATGCAACCCTTGCTTGTCCGACCTCGGAGACTACCTGATATCTCAGCGTACTTGTTTCTGGGAGGATATTCCTGGATTCTTTCGTTTACCGGTTACAGATGGATTTTCTCGAGAATGAGCTGTTGCGGAACTATTCACCTTCGCGTTAGATGTGTACTCTTTTCATGTCCATCGCCGGAATATTGTTCCTCAGATGCGCCAGATTCAACAGCGAACGTCATAATCCAGATACTTCATCTATGCATATGTTCACTCGCCAGATCATTGTCTACATCCCATCGGCCTCATTTCAAAGCCACAGCTGGTACAAAACACCCTCATAAGCCCTCAGTGTCACCTGATCCTTCAAAATGGCAACTTCCTCGCCATATGTATCCACCACCAAGCTCGCATTGCCCAGATTCTCTGCGTCCAGAGGAATATGATAGGTAACAGGCTGATCTGTGAAGTTGAGTACGACAAGGTAATGGAGCGTCGTCCCATTATCATCGACGCCAGATCGGGTATAAGCGAAAATGCGTTCGTCGTCATTTGAGAGCATAGTAAACGATCCGTATATCTACCCCGTTCGGGTTATCAACTTGGTGAGTATTTGCATTCTCGGACATTGCAGATGTACTCACCAAGCTCTCATGCTCCTTCCTGAGCTTCAACATCATCTTCCAGAAGCTCCTCACGCTTTTCGGGTCATCCATCTGGTTCTTCGCATTGTACTCCTTGTAGTCATCGTTGACCCTCATCCAAGGTTTGCCTGTTGAGAAACCAGCATTGGGGGATGCATCCCACTGAGAGATCACAGAGACGGGGTAGATCAAAACCAGTTGACCCATGAGCCGGGACGAATGGCACCTAAAAGGTCCTAGGGGCACTACTTACGGACATGGGGACCCTAGCGTTGTCTCTAGCCTTGGCGAACACCCTCTTCTGCATAGCTTCGACATCAGGCACACCACGTCCCTTAAGCCTGAGAAGAGTCCACCGATCCGCTTATCAGATACATCGTTGTAGAGTGTAAAAGGGATTGGGTGGTTGACACGTACGCCTTTATGAAGTTCTGAGTCTCGACGTCCTTGAATTCTTCCAGTGGCCAGGTGTTCGGCACGTTGACCATGCCTATGTTACACCAAAAGAAGGGAGGATACATGGATTAAGAGCGGAATGAAAGAATAGAAGTTGGTTTGTGTGGATAACGTACCGATTTCTTGCCCTGGGTTCAACCAGAAAGGCAGCATTTGCGAATGTCAGGAAAACTTTCCTGTTAACCATAATGCTATTCTCCTTGCTCACCCTGATAGATATAAACCGTCCCACAAAGAGTCGTATGCATCAAGGCCAACAACTTCCCACTCTTCTCCCTCCACTCGGGTGCATCATTCGCATATCTGCTGATGCTCCTGGGTTGATCGTGATTCTCGATATATAGAGCATGCCAACCACCGCCTTGCTCCATCGTCACCTGCCAGGAATTGATGATGGTCTTGAAGGCGGTCAAGGGCCACGGGTCAACGACTTTCCGGTGCATGGCGTTAAGGCCGACTTCAACATGTTCAAATGTGAAGCCCTGTTACGGAATAAAGTAAGGTCAGATCAGCTGAGGAAGATACGGTCAGCATCACCATTTGCAACTCCTTCCGCTCTGGTCGAGTAAAGAGCAACATCTCCTGCGGACCAGTCCCTGGAACCTCTCCGACTGTCATCATATCATAATCTATCAAAATAATCAGTATGTTCACCGCCGCCAAGAGAGGAAGTGAGAGCGAGACTCACGTTCACATACTTCACGATGCATCTCCTGCAAAAATTCGTGTACGCGCGGTCCGTTGGGGCTGAATCCATTCTGAAGGAATTGTCCAGGATCTGTGATGGGTGCGTCGGGGAATGTTGTATTCTGTTATTAGGATAGGTGATCAGCACATGGAGGGAAAGGTTGATCGTCAACGCACTTTTGATATTAGGTTGATGACGTCCATCTGTGATGATTCAGATACGGATTATTTTTTTCGTGATGGTAGGGAGGGGGTGAACTCACTCGAAACCCGTCACAACCTTGATCCATCCAGAACCTCATTACTTCGTAAATAGCCTAGTATTGGGGTGGGAGTGAATTATAGATGTCGGCGTTCGATCGATCACGGATGGATCGCCTTTGATTGCCCCAGCACCCAAACTCACCCCGCGCACATCGGGATTCTCCCAATTCAAATCCGGTTGCTCAGCCAAAAACAGATGGAAGTAATACTGGCCGGTCCCTTCATCCCACTCCCAACAACTCCCTTCAAACGCCGCCTTCCAGTTATTCGGTGGTATCCTCTCGCCATTTGGACCTATCACGGCGTCTCTCCAGATGTACCAATCCCTCTTTGGATTGGTTCGAGATGAACGCGCCTCTTTGAACCAAGCATGCTGGTGGGAAGTGTGGTTGACGACAAGGTCGAGGAGGCACTTCATCCCCTGAGAATGGAGCGCCGAGAAGAGGGAGAGGAGGTCGTCGTTGGTCCCGTATCGCGGGTCGACCTGTCGGTAGTCACTAATATCGTAGCCCTATCGGATCGAATACGTTCGGTGAATATACTTTCGCTTTGAGGTTCGATATGGAACGCCGTACCCACCATGTCATACAACGGGCTCTCAAAGATGGGGCTCAGCCAGACGATATCGATTCCGAGATCCTTCATATACGGTATCTTGCTCTGAATTCCAGGGATGTCTCCTGTCCCGGTCCCAGTCGTATCTTTGTACGAGGAAGGATAGATCTGCATGACGTTTCCAGATTTCCACCAAGCCTTGACGGGTTTGATGAAAGAGCTAGCTGCAGAGATGTTGGTGGTTTGGGCCATTCTGCCAAGAGTCTAGCTGAATTTAGGTCAGGAATAATTATATGTGAATCAGTGGTCGAATGTGCTTGCTCGATATCTCTCTTAAATGTCTTGGCAATGATGAGTCGGCACTCGTCCCTTTGGCGAATATAAGTCGTTCATGTGTTACAACGTGATTGGGATCGACCATCTGACCTTTCTCGATCCCCTTTTGCTTCTCCGTGTGTGTTTGCACGATCCAAGTAGCGGGGTATCGGAACGGAATGACGGAGGGATGGGAACCAGGCACGGACGCGTATGTAAGGTGGGAAAATGTTCCAAAGTCCATTCAAATCCGCTTCAATCTTTGTACGTCTTCGCAGCCTTGGGGCGTAGATTACGCGAGTCTTATTGATTATATCGACATTTTAGGAACCCTCCGCACTCATCAACCTTATCATATGAGCTCAGATTTGGTCCATCTGGACACCAACCCCACTGCCCCCAACTTTCACAACGATTTTAACTTCGATGATGGAAATATCATTCTCCAGGCTATGGGATCGCTTACCATCGAGCGAAGAAAACCACCCAAACCAGTTTGCTTTCGCGTCCATAAATCCGTCTTGAAGAGTCAGTCCAAGACTTTCGCCGACATGTTCCAGCTGTGTCCTGTCCAAGCTGAGGGCGAAGAGTCGTTACACGATGGAGTACCGATTTTGGACGTTTGGGATGACTCGGATAATATCCGCAAGCTCATGGAGGTGCTCTACATGTCGATGTGAGTCCACGAATGTGATTTTTACTGCCTAGAGCAGGACACTTACGCTCACTTGTTCCTTACAGAAGAGTCCCCACAGCAGCTCTGAGCAATACATCTGCCTGTTACTTCCAAGCCGTCCTCTACATGGCTGATAAGTACGACATGAACAGGGTTTTCCAGGCATTCCTACCTCGTGTCGTTACTGACTGGCCTCTCACACTCTCGGCCTGGGATCAACTACGAGATAGGATCCTTGCTGAACGACGGAAGTCGGCGCTGGGCGGTAAACCTTTCATGCTCGTGGCGGACAGACCGTTCATAGACCCGGCGGAGGCGATCTGTTTTTCCCGGCGATTTTACTCACATGCGGGATCCATCCTGCCTTCAGCATTCTACTCCCTCTCCTGTCTGTCACGGGAATATGATGTCTACGAGGTTGAAGGGGAGACCACAATGAAGCCGTCAGTCCACCGCCGCCTCGCTTTTGAGCAATATGTCCGGTCGGGAGGTATCTATACGGAGTGGGACATCCTGTCGAAAGAAGACATGGAAGCCGTATACGTCGGTCAAGCCGCAATCCGTCGCTGGCTTTCCAAGTGCGGAGAATATCCAAAAGATGCCCTGAGTATGGGTTCCTGCGCCTCTTGCGCCCCTCGACGTCGGAGTGCGTGTGACAAATCTTCATGGTGGATGGGTAGGATATCGGGGATCATACGTGGTATGGCATTGGAGGAGGAAATGGACGTGTTAGAAGGGTTGCGGCAATTGGCGAACAACCCGGCGGTGGACCACTATACTGTGTGCGACACTTGCTTCCAGGCCATCCAGCGACACATCCTCGCTCAGCGCTTAGCGCTATGGGAGAGCCTTCCGGCTTTTTTTAGAGTGAAGAAACCAGACGGTTGGGCGAAATAGTGATAAAATGGGGTTGGGATTTAAGGTGCATTTCAGTTGGTTCCCTGTAACTCACGCTTTAAAAAAGAGGGGATCTCTAAACTGGTATGTCACACCAGTAAGGTTTATCGGTAATGGAAGAGATGAAAGTCGCAGTAGCTTGCGTGCCTCGTCGTTAGGATGGTACGAATCAATATTCTCACTCAAGTAAGGCAATGTGTAGTTTGCCTTGCGATCCTCAGTCATGGTCTAGCGAAGTGTGTTCCAACAATACATCGACATTTACGATATCGATCAGCAGCGTTATCGAAAAGGGCAAAAATAGTCAAAGTCGGTTGGGGTGAATGCATATTGCTCCAACGGGCGGCCAAGACATCCTTCCAATGCGCAGTAGGGGCGCCGAGTGGAGGGTGGTCGAAAAGCGAACCGCGGTGTTTCTAATTTTGATCAGTCCAAATTGAAAAGGCCCCTATCTTCACATTCTTGCCCTATTCTGTTTACGATGGCTGAAAGCATCCCATCGACTGCAGCCCCGTCTTCATCACTACATTCGAATGTTTCGGAGCTTCCTGCTGATATAGCTGCTATCTTGGACCTGGTTGATGTCCCCGCCCCAGCTCGCACGGACGAGGATGAAGCAGAGGATATGGACATGGATAGCGACACGGAGGCAGTTAAAGGAACGGGTGCTAGTAGTGGTGACGCCAGCGATAGTGATGAAGTGGAGAGGGCTTTAGTATTAGATGATGGCGAGGATTCTGAAGATGATAATATGTACGCAGTTTGCCTCCCTCCAAGTCTATCAACTTCAGCTCACTCGATCTTCCACTAGCAAGGACAACACCATCGCCACGTCAAAAATTTTGGACATAAGGTCGAACAACGCACCCGCCGCGCTAGAAGGCCCCTCGCCCGCAAATGGCCGCGCAGCAGACGACAACGACAACGCTGCTGCATCGGACTCGGACTCTTCATCAGATTGGCGCAGCTCATCTTCTGAATCCGGCGACGATGTCAAGGGTACGGGCCCATCAAAAATAAAACGTATCACAGCCAAGTCGCGTGCGGAGCTCAGTTCGCGAATCCAGGCCATGAACGGCGAATCGGACGATGATAACGATAACGGAGAAGGACCTTCGACTTCAGGTCCCCTCAAGACCGCCAATGAGATTGTCTCACCTGAAATAGAGATGCCTACAATCGAATACCTCGACGAAGGGGATGTGTTAGAGCATTTGGGAGAGGTCATGAGTATCATCGACTCGGTCGTCGTCATCAAAGGCTCGTCTGGAGCGGCGAGAGAGAAGGTCCTAGATACGGGCAGCCTACTGGCTTGGGAGGACAGGAAGGTTTTGGGAATGGTAAGCATCTCATCAGGTTCGCTACCATCTTTCTTGCTGACCAAATATTTACAGATATTCGAGACTTTTGGTCCGACAACGTTACCTCTCTACTCCGTTCGATTTCCTTCCGCCCAAGCAATCGACCGCGATTCGACCACTGTCTCACGCAAGGTCTTCCATGTGCCCGCCAAGAGCCACTACGTCTTCACTCGCGCCCTCAGACAGTTCAAAGGCAGTGATGCAAGCAATATCTTCGATGAAGAGATTGGCGAGGATGATATGGAGTTTAGCGACGACGAACAGGAAGCGGAGTATAAGCGAGCAATCCGAGAAAGGTCCGTTCATCTGCCTCTGCTATACCTTTTGGTGATTCTTATCCATGATTCCCTCCATTAGACGGGAAGCTAGAAGGGAGGCTAGACAAGAGACGAATGAACCAAACTCGCGATATCAACCCACCAGGCCGGAACCTCCACCTCGCGATCTCCCAATGCATGACGGCGACGTCCCTTTCACATCGGAGGCATACGACGATACATCTAGACCAACACGAAGTGCTCCCACTCCTTACGACGAGTATGTGCCGTATAGGGAAGAGCATGAAGAAGGTGAAAAAAATCTCGGAGAAGGCAGCAGCACCAGCACGCATCGACTATCTCCTCTGCCTTCGCCTATGGTTTTGGTATCGGACGTAGGCTCATCGCGGGGGAGAGGGAATGGAAGAGGACGCGGGGGTGGTGAATGGGGACGGGGAAAGGGTCGTACAAAGGATCGCGGGCGGGGAAGGGGGCGGGGTGGTGCTGGTGGTGGACGTGGACGAGGCAGGGGAGGCGGCGGAGAATCCTTCCAACCACCAAGCTTCCCCCCTTTCTCATTCTCATCGTTTCCACTTCCGAACTTCCCATTCCCTCCTAATATCTCCATGCCACAGGCGGCAGATTCCTATGAAGAGTATGACCCTCGACATCCACAGATGAACGGCCCCTCACCACGCTCTACCCCACTTCCTCTACGATCAACCTCTCCGACATCCCTCGCTATCGCCAGAGCTACGGGGCAGATGGGGATACAGATGAACGATATGAACGGCATGCCCATCACTCCGATGGACGGTGGAGGCTGGGACGTGAGCACAAATCCACAGTTAGCCAGCATGCAGCAGCAGTTCTTTGCTATGTCGAATATGGCCATGCAAATGCAGCATGGCAGCGACTTTACCACCCACTCCGGACCTAGACGGTGTAGTAGTGGCAATGCTGTTCCCGCTCCTCATATCAACCCCAACTTTTTAATGGGTGGCATGGGCATAGGACCAGGTATGGGTATGCATGGTGGAATGCCGATGCCTTGGGGTTTTCCAGCTGGCGCTATGGATTCACAGGGGATGCTTTCGTCCGATTTCAATGCCTTATCTGGTGTACAAGATCAGCAGCAGCAACAATTCGCGATAATCAGCAACGTGGGGGGAGACGGCGCTCTAACGCGCGCAACTCATTACTCATTCGATGGGCTGAGTCATGTCGGCGATGACCTGGCAGATCATGGTCAGGAAAGCAGCTAATGTTGTGATGGGAATCTTTATTTTGCATATTTATCTGTCGCTAGTGGCGTAATAAGGTTATATCAGTATGGACGAATGGCCAGCGGGTTCGATAATGGCGTGAGTAATATTATGGGAGCATACATAAGTTATGGCAAGGACAACTATATGAAGAACGCGTGGGTGACGACAAAGATCCTAGGGCCGAATGACATCTAGAAACACGGGTTCATATTCATGTAGTTGCTCTCGCCGTCTTCGCCTTTTCGCTAATAAGCCACTGGCTGGATCAGCCCAAAACCCGCGATCACCACGGCGGTTTAAATGACGCTTTCCTGAACCATTATACTTCGGTGTCATCATTCTTCCGAGTTTTTGGACTGCCGATAGCTTCTAGGTAGCAAAGCTCTGAGGGACTGTCACGAGTAATCTTGGAAACGGTGTCGAATTGCTTCCGCCGAAGCCTGGTGAGAGACAGAACCCTGATTTCCCAGTATACCGTAGATCGTATCCCAGTGATTCTTGTTGTGGAGATCTAACCCGTTCTCAGATCCAATCAAACCGTCTGAGCGTGTCTCTGCATATAGCCAGGCGGTGAGTTTAGAAGCCATCTCCACTTCGTTATTCCAGGTCCTCTGCGCCGGATCGCGGGGAATCGATCAGTACCGATGTTTATACGCTCCGGCATGACACTGACCTCTGATATCCCTAAGGCAATAATTTCAGCATGACGCACCTCCGCTTGTTTTGATGGCCCAGACTCAGAATAAAGCTAACCATACCATGTCAAATAAGAGTATTTCTTCGATAACAGTTGGTTGGCCTGCATTTTTGGTAACGTCCTGACAGGATCGACGATTCGACCGAGGGAGATTAAGAGCGGAAGTTCTCCAGCTCTTCGAAGAGAGGAAATCCTAGGCGAACGTTAGAAAGGATTGAGGTGTGGCATAATACCTCTGAAGCCCCATCATCCCCCAAGAGAATTAGAGCCACCCGTGACCACGGTTGTTCAGAGCTATTACAGTTGCAATGACTGCACAGCCCCGGAGCTGACCGGGGACAAATCCGACGACGCAACACTTTGCAAAGCACTGCAGTCTGGAGGCTTTTGAGAAAATCCTTAGGTGCTCTGTAGATCAACCGATGCAGCGTACTATGGCTGCTGAAAGTAACCCATGCTGTATATGCTGATGAAATAGAGCGGAAGGCGTTGGTATGTGGAGATGACGATGTATCCCATTGTCCTATTCGCGAGACACGTAAGGCGAAAAGCAATGTGAATTTATCGCCAGAGAGCTCTGGTATGATGCATGTGCCATCTTCAACAAGCGTCTTAGTCCGGTAGTTGACACGCTCTCCGCCGTTGAAATCCCAAGAGTAGAAGGCCATCCTATATCCACATACGTCCGAGAATGGATCCGGGTCAGATGTGGAGCGGGAGCAACATATGTTACCCGCTGAGCTGGGTGAACGGATTGATATGATGGAGCTGGCGACTCGGATACGCCCAAAACAGGGCGGGAAATTCGGCACGCCGGACCCAAATTTCAATACGTTAACGAAGGCCAATCCGCTGTCCCATGTCAGAACGATAGCCGTGGGTCGAGGTTGAGATTGGTCGCAACCAGACGTGGGACAAATACAACGAGTGTAAGAAATGATGACGAATTCGTATTTGAGCTGTTCAAGGAAAGGATCGTTGTCAGACGACTAGGCGGAAACACTCATAGTGGTATGCTCTGCTCTCAAGGAAAAAGGTTCAAAATTTCAACATACCTGAAAAGATTTCGAGGCGATGGCGTGAAGCGCGAAGGATGATTGAAAAGACATACGACCGCCTTTAGTGATTGGGAGCGATATACGGAGGGGATGTGGAGCTGTTGACCTCAGGAGAGAAGTTATTTTAGTAGTGGAGAGCGAACGTTGGTATTGTGCGAGGCAGGGTGGCGGGGGTATCGGGTTCATGCTAATGGACAAACCCAAAGATGAGAAACGACGCGCGACGTTCAGCTGAATTGTCCGAGTGAATTCAAAGGAAGGGTCTTGGATACCAAAATACCAAAACCAACATACAAGAGTCACAACCAAACTTTATTTGTCCAATTGTATCCCAGGTATTCTTATGAGGCAGTGACGACTACAGATTAAGAGTCACAGCACGCCAATTCAAGGTTATTTGGGGCTTTGTCATTATTGGCCACTTTAGTGTTGCCCCGTACATAGCTGTGAAGCTCTCAACAACACGAGTAAATCCATACAGAGTATTTCGCGATGCTAAATCCATACCCGTAATCCAATGCCTCTATCGAAGTTTATCCGAGTCAACCATTCACAAAATGTCATCCGGGTAGCATGAGGGGAGTGGCTCACCACTGCGGCCGATGCCTCTTCAGGTTGTGCTTCGGGACATGTTGGTAAAGAGGGGACCTAAGTCCGGTTTTGCCTTGATCGGATCGTGTAAGTATGTACACTAGTACCTGGGATCCAACATCTGGCACTGAATATGAAACTCTCACTTTGGGGCTTGAGCGCATTTGAGTGCTTGCGAGTGGCGGTTTCCCCTTAAAGTGCCGCTTACCGCTTACCCGAATCGAACTAATATATATGGCCCGTAGTGTCCTTTTCTTCTCTTTCCTCTGCATAAAGTAGTAGATTCTATTATGTCGTCAAAACTATTATAATCTAGCGATCAGCGTTAAGTGCCCCGTGTCCTGTTAATTGTAGTACATGCGCCAGCGAAACGGAAGAAGGCGTGGTAAGCCCGAGGCGCCGGTTGGAAGTGATGCGTAGAAAGAGAAAACACGCACACATACACATATTGATCGGGTGGTGACTGGCCAAGTATAGAATAATATTGCGGTACGAATATATGCAAGGGTGTGGTCACGGAATATAGGAGATAGAGTTGAGAGCTTGAGAGCATGCGGCAGCTTGACGTTCAAATCCGAGTTCGTATAGCTTCCTTGCTTCTGAAAGCTTTTTCTGAGCCCGATCGCACCGGTCTTGCATAAAATCAACATGGGCTAGGCCCCTGAGACAGTTCGCTGTACCGAGTCGATCTCACAACGCTCTGTACGTTCGATATCCCTCTTCCAACGCCGTCGGTGCCTCGTGATGCCGATCTTGCATCCTACGGATGTCCCCAAGGCTCTGCAGACAGTTCGCCGCACCGAGCCGATCGCCAAGCTCCGTATACGTTTATGTGCGTCTTGAAATGCTGCCAGGGCCACATCATAACGGCGCCGTCCCAGGTGGACATCCCCGAGGCCCTGAAGACAATTTGCTGCACCGAGCCGATGTCCGATGTCTTTAAACGTTCGATCTGCGTCATGAAACGCTGCCTGCGACTCGTCGTACCGGCCTTGCATGCGATATACGTGTCCGAGGCTTTCGAGACAGTTTGCTGTGCCGAGCCGATCCCCTAACTTTTTGTACGTTCGATCTGCTAGATGGACATGCCCCAGGCTCTTGAGACATTTCGCAGCACCGAGACGATCACCTAATTCTGTGTAAACTGTGAAACCTTCTTTGAACGCGGCCTGGGCCGCTTCGTACCGTGGCAAACGGTTCGAAAGGTGATCAAGATAGTGTAAACTGTGAGCTAAGTGGTTAAGCTTAGGTTGCTGTCGACAGAATTGTACAACACTCGAAATAACCTCCAAACGAGGTCGAGTGTAAAGCTGATAGGCGGAGAACACGATAGCGGCATCCACGGCACCCTCGGAGCCGGCTTGGATGGCATCAGGCAATATCATCTCGAGATTGGTTTCTTCCTCGCCTAGTGCCTTAACATCATCAACGAACCCCGGATGTCCGATTTGTTTGGAGATGAATCCGATATAAGCGCTGTAGAGCGCTTCCTTGAGATCAGCTGATAGTGGGTAGTACTGTTAAGAGGTACTGCAGACTTTATCACAAGAATCACTGTGTGGTGATGATAGTTCGATAGTATTAGTACACATATATGAGACAGATATACATCGGCAGATAAATGAAAGTGAGTCGTACCTGTGTGGTGATGATAGTTCGATAAAGAACATAACCACCCGCAGTTTCGTTACATAAGTTTAAGTAACACAAGTGAGGACAAACGTTATCTCATTGTATACTCCAACACACCCCCTCAATGTGATGGCAGTTGTTCACATGATTCTGAGAGCAAAATGATGTCATTTGACTTGGACATGAGTGAGTGGTTTGGTGAAGATGTTGGTGATCATATTGTTGGTGTCCAAGTATTTAACTGTGAAAGTTTTCTGAGTGACTTCATCCTGTAACCAATGGTGGCTGACATCCAGATGCTTCATGTGGCTGTGGTGTTTGGGATTCTTCATCAATGCAATGGCTGATTGATTGTCCATCATGAGGAGTGAGGGTCTGTCCAACTTGAACTTAAGTTCACATAGTAGTTGGCACATCCACATGAGTTCCTTTCCTGCTGCCACTGCTGCCATGTGTCCTGGCCCTGTTCCAACTGTGTTCACTAAGTCCCTTCCTGAACTCTACTGTCTCACATTCCCTTTATGGTTGTATCTATGTTGACTGTATCACTTGTAATTAAGGTTCACTTACATGTCAATGTCCTTATGGACACTTACATGTCTGTTCTCTGATGTTCCTTCTTGGATGTTGACATGTCCCTTCTCTGATGTTCTCTGATGCTGACATGTTCTTGGTAAAATAGTATATAGCTAGGAAGTGAGGAGGTATTGTTCCTCACTTCACCTCCTGTATTCTCAAGTCTCAAGTCTGTAGTGACTTCTCTATTTCATCCACTGTTCATAGTCTCACAGTCCACACACTGAGTATCTCACTCACCCACAGCCCATGAGTCCACATTTCCCACAAGTCACACATCCCCTACCTGACAGTCATGACATTAGGTGAATGTCATATTGTATTTGCCCTCATCACCTATATTTGCCCTATGCAACTTCACACCAAGCAAGTGCCCACTGGTTTACATCCAACCTTGCAAAATACACCAAGTCCCCAAGTCAACATTTGTTATGTTTGTTCATTCTACCTGTGCACCTTGAAAAGCCAACATTTCAACATGTCCAAATATCTATGCATGCAGAGAGGAAGTCACTGTTAACCAGGGTAATGTTCAAGTTCCACATGTGCACCAAGAAGCAAGTGTCCAGGTGAAGCCCAGTTCCCACACATCAAGAAGCACCCCCTAAGAGTTTAACCACTCAGCAAT
>WSUE01000372.1:0-20498 GCA_019633535.1 Tulasnella sp. JGI-2019a
CTGTAGGATTCCCCATTGCAAACACCTGTTTGTAATCTAGTGCCTCCCAATTCATTCTCTTCTCCACCCACTCTCAAGAACAGTCCATAGTCATCAGTAAGTACCCCTGGTTGACATCCTCAGCACAGTAGTGCCTACTAGAGTCTAGCAAGGAGCTGACTCTTCACAATGTCCTGGGGACATGTGTTGCAATTGTTCTATGTGGTTCTATTCTATGCTGCTGACTGATATTGTTCTATGGCTTAGTGATATGCAGCCTGATTACTGTATGTGATGTGTCAGGCTTGTAGGATTGCTTAAGTAGTAAGCAAAGTGAGGAGGACTGTTCCTCACTTCACCTCTTGTATCTTGTATATTCACTTTACTCTCACCAAACTCTTAGTGTGCACACTTTGAGTATTCTGAAGTCACTGACAACCACCCTGTGGTTGATAGAAGCCTGATGAAGAGTGACTTATGACATCCTCTGCAGAGCTTAGAAGACATGACTAGATGCTAAGTCATGACAATTGCCAGTTTGAATGCAGTCCATGCAATGGTCCACTGTCCATGGGACTCAATCTCCCAAGACGGTCTAGTAGCAATGGTCATCATTGTGATGTTGATTGCACTGAATTGAGCAATTTGTGTTTCAGGCCCTGCAGGGCAGTAGATGTATGTGTATAGCTTGCTGAAGTTGACCATTTGGTTGGAGAGGAGGTCATCAAGTTGATTGTAGGGAAAGTTTGGTGCATCCTCTGCATTAATAAACTTGAGGTGTGCCTGCTTGAGATCGGCTGTGAAGTTCCTCTTGAGTTCCGATGTCTCCCAAAGAACTTCATTGTTGAGTTTGTTGTTACACAATTGGTGGAATGGATACTTGTGTCAGTCAGCCTTTCATTTGCACCCATTGCTATCGGCCCCTCTATCCGATTCTCATCCATCACTGACTGCTGCAGCCGGTCACTTGCATCAAACTGATGGAGCAACGGCATTGTTGTCATCGGCCGAGGCATGGCTTCGGGCCGTTCCCATCCTCCAATATCCCTCTCTCCCATGTCAAATCCCCCGGCGTGGTTTCCTGACAAGATGTCCCGCCCGAGCGCTCCAGTCCTGGTACGTTTGACATCGATTTCGTCGAGCATGCTGAGGTAATCCGTGATAGCAGGGGCGAGGTTAGGACCGAGTACGGTAAGAATCGTTCAAATGGCCTTTTCTCGTGTGGTTTTCCCGCTCCGATAAAAGTCGACGATTCCGAGGCAGCGTTGTTTAGTGGGGGTCGACGTTGGGCGGCGTTCAAGGGGATCGGTGCCATTGTCTGACATAGATGTTGATTCGATAGATGGCGCTTGCGCGAACTAATAACGAAACGATCTGACAGAAGCATGCTGGCAAGGGGTAAGATGGGTCTCAAAGATGGCTTCACGAACACACAAAGCTCCCGGAGTGCTCTGGGAGCCCGGGAGGCGGGGACTGCCGGGGAGCACAGGGACAGTTTACTTAATTCGATTCATAGCCTGGTTTACTCGATGTATAGAGCATAGAATAGATATATTTTTTCACTGGCTCCCCACCTGTCCACGAGGAGATGTGCTGTAACATTCAATTTGTAAGTAGATCATGAGAATTGTACATGTAGAACTATAAAGGGGGTATGAGGTACTGAGAACGAGGCGATAGAAGAAGATTTGAGCTCAGGGTATGCCCAGGGCAAAGAGCACTCTTAGAGCTCTCAGAGTGAAATCCACTCGTATGGCACTGGAGGAAGCAGCTGCCTCCCGGGACTCTCTACCTCCTTAGCCTCTAGGACACTCCAGAGGACACCCGGAAACTGCAGATGCTAGCATCGGCAATTGAATACCAGTAATGTAGTGTTCTCTCCAAACAGACAAGGTCGTTGCGTATTATCCCTACTACCCCACGTATCCCCGAACGCTTGCCTCCTGATCGTTCCGGTTCAAACTTGGTTTCACCATCCTGACAGGAGGGCGAAGTGCCTCATCAAGACTTTCGCGACGATTTCATCGCAATCGCGCACACGCACTCATCAGGAGAGATCAAATGATAATCATCCTCTGACGACTGTAATCGTAACACTGGCCCCACTCACACCTAGCGCGCGAGTACACTGCTCTCTCGCGACGCTCGTCAACTCTAAGACATCCGCGTCGTCCATCTCCCGCTTGACGTGTAGTTGCACCGTCGCCACCAACGTCCCCTCCTCCGACATCATCTCTCCATCATCCTGATACTGAGGGTGATGACTCTGTTTTGGAGACAGCGGGGAGAGCTGCCAGAGGTGTGGTGCGGGTATGTGGGTAATTTGAGGGTGGTTCTCAAGCTGATTCAGGATCAAAAGGAGATTTTATTCAGCATGTCGACGGATATGGAAATTCTGAAAGTCTTTACCTCTCGCATGACCCGAAGGAACGACTCCAGCTGACCACCTGGTAAGCCGCGTTCAGGGGCTGTCTGTAACAAAACCTTCCCCAAAGCGACAGCCGCAGGATAGCCGATCATGAAAGTCAAGACAGTCTCAGCGCACGCGACGGCGATATCTGCCATATTGTGCTGCGACCTAAATTCAAACGAATCAGCTGTGTAACCTATATCTCATACCGTTGCCAAAATTATAATACGCACGGCGGTAAGAACACGGAAAACGCCCAGATACACGTTGAGAAGGTTAATGGAGCGATACTGAAGGGGTTCGATAATAGTCGAAGGATCGCCCAACTTGGTGGGACCCGCGTCCGTACTGGAGCGGAGCTCGAAGGCTTGAGTAGTGATTGAATAAAGGAGACGGATGAGGGGAGATGGCTGCCTGTTGCTGTCATCATCGATCCAGAAGAAAATATCAGCGTCACCTCCAGAGCGCATAACGCAAGTAACGAGGAGTAACGTACCTTCCACAAGTCGAGAATGATTGTTATAAAAGAAGCTGGAAAAGAGTAACGAAAACGTAGATGTAAGAAGGAGCGTGATCGGGTACAGTGGCCTAACATGAAATTCCAAACACGACATGTCAATCACCGTTTGATAGCGAGTTCAAGGATCAAATATCTACTTACCCATCGAAATCGTCTATCCTTTGATGATGATGTTCATGAGAGTCCCCAGATCCAGGAATGCCTTCCGTTGACGAGAGCAGCACGCGCTCGAATGCCTCTTTACACACATAGACCGAGGCAAAGATGAGATATATCGACTGCGCGAATAAGGCAACAGTCTCCACCCTCCGTGACCTGATTCATTCACGAAATTGCAATTTGAGTGATGATTTTTGAAGAACATATGCGCGAGAAAAAGGAGTCAGTACTCACCCATAAGGCTGTCTCGTCGTCCTGGGCCGTCTCTTGAGCTGTTCTCCCCACGCGCCCAACCACAACCCAGCCGCGTCAAACACGATCCAATATCCCAACCCCGTGCACGCCAACGTCCCTTGCCTCTGACCTTCCACCCACATCCACGCTCCCAAGACGAACTGCATCGCGGCAAATAACTTCGCCTGCCCTATCACTCCAGCCGCTACTGTCGCGCCCTTGGTCGTTGTCTTCGCGGTAATGGTCGATACGCCTGAGCCAGGAGTCGGATCGACGAAATGATGTTGCGTCTTCGAGGTGGGGAAATGTGTCGTTGAAGGCGTAGGTAAAATTCGGGAGGCGTCACCGTTTTGTACGGGTGAGCGGTTCAGGGGCGTTGTGATGTAGAGCCCGCTAGCCGACTGCTGCGGCGTCTGATTTTGAGGTGTGATGATGGAAGACGTCGGGTCCATGAACGAGAAGAAGTTGTGAGATAAGGAATGTTTGTGATGATGGCCGCGTCGTTTCGGCTTGCTCAAGCGTGGAGATGAAGGCGTCGTTCCGTTCGGATCCTTTACCCCAAACTTGAATCCATTCGCAATCGTACCCCGTATACTAGCATCCCCACTACTGCTAGAAGTCGGTATCAGCACATCCGGAGCGCCATTCCCATTCCCGTTATTCTCATGATCATCGTACTCGATCTCTTGCCCATCATCGTCTTCAGCGATCGCATCGCTCCCATTCGGAGAGCCATTTCCTGGTCTAGGGAAGAAGATGGAGAGGTTTCGAGAGTGGATTCGAGAGTGCCTGTGGGAGGAGTCAGGTGGTGTGGAGTAGTTCGATGTCGTCATCCCATTGGGGAATCCATTCGTGCTTCCGTCTTCGTTGACCGGGAGGAGGGGTGACGAGGGTACGCTATTATTCCGTGGGGACCTCGGCCGGGAGGACATGGGTGAATAGTTGGATAGAGGAGATTCGTACGGTTGCCATGGGGAGGAAGCCAGGCTCGAGGAGGTGCCGGTCATCCCCGATTGAGAACGAGAGTGGCGCAGCGCGTACCCATTAGTAGTCCCGTTTGGCGCGCCGTCGCCCGCCTCTGGAATGCCGTTCAAGCTGAAGCCCGAACGATATGGGCTCGCCGATAGCGGCATCTCTGGGTAAGTGGCAGAGACGCGCATACGCGGTGCTGTGCCAAAATTAGACGTCCTAGGGCTGCTAGGACCGCGAACGTGCGAAGGAGAGAGAGGCGACGCGAGACCTGAGGTTCGTAAGGTGGCCGTCAGCTTGGGGCTGCGTGGAGGTGTCCTTTCAAGCATGGGTGACCCAAGTAGGGAGGCCTTGTTCAACGGCAAAGGCGTGGACTCGTGGCGATGATGAGCATGAACACCGTTGCCATTGGGTCGTCCGAAGGACTCATTTGACACAGATGCCGGAGAGTGGTCCGGGGGAGTAATAATCACCGGACTGAGTCTCACTGAAGAGCTCTGTGGTAACGCCGGTGGGTCTTCGGTGATCGTTGTCTGCATAGCCTCCTTGCTGGTCTTTCGACGATGCATATTTTATGATAAGGGGGTCGTCGCCTGGACTGGTCGTTGGAGGGATGGGGTAGCTTCGGGACTAGCGGATAGAAACATCAATGTCAATGACATGGATTACAGGCCTCAGCCTTGACCGCGAGATTCCTTTGACCAGCGTTTAGGCGGTCAACAGCCATAAAGAGGAACATGGTCGGGGCCATTCGCTCCCATAGCCGCATCGACTGACATGACCTTAGCATCGCCCGTGAAAACAAGCCACTCACGAGTGAATCTATGACGCAAAGATATGCCCAACACAGAGCAGCTCAAGTCCAATTGGGCCAAGGCTTCCAAGATCGAATAGTGGGAGAGCTGTAGCCGTAAATTATATGACATATTATCAATATTTGACAATTGAGGCAGGGGTTCGCTCAGATAAAACGACTTTTGCTTACGAGGAAGCAAAGTGCGGTATTCTAGTCGCAAAAGCGTAATTCCGCACAAGCACGGATTGATAAGGCAAGCAGCTTGTCGAATATGTATCCCTTGAGAGTGATACCAGCCCAAAAACTGATAGGGATGGGTGTTGAGGGAGAGAGATGGCCTTGGCAAATGGCTTTAGTGCTGGAGCTAGTAAGGGACCGTCCAGATTGAAACCCGGGGAGCGAAAACCCACACCATGTTCGACGGAGAGAAAATTCATGATCGACTTTCCCGACATCTGCACCTGCATATGTTTACGCTTGCGTCTCTTGTGCCGCAGCATCGATTATAATCAGACCTTCTCCTTGTCTCCCATTGTAACTCCATATTCCTACCTCTACATATTTGTACCATGGCCATGTTTGCTATCGCCGACCCCTTCCTTGCCACCTTGGCTCAATGCCACCTTTTACGCAGTTTATGTCCAAGCAATATGGACTCACATCAGTGGATCCGCCCATAAGGACAAGTAAATCTGGCTATCTTACTCCCCAACCCATCACTATCGTGTAGGTTTTATCCGGATTCCGTTGCACAGCTGCCGTTGTACTGGATAAAGTTCCTGTATCTTCCGGATAGTCACATATAGTGAACCCAACTTCTGTTCGTTATGCTTGGATCATCGCTGGCCCATCCAGCACCTGAACTTGAGGCACTCAATCCTTCAAGCGACCTTGCAGCGGCTTGATCCAATTTTACATTTCCTTCACGAATCGCTCTCCTTACGGACGTACTTGGATCTCCCGACCAATATACACCAATAATGCGACAGAACGACACTCACCTTTCACGGCCATACGTTCCCCTGTTCCTTGTTTGTTCTTCAGCCAAATTACCAACCTGTTATTCGAGATGCATTTTGACGACATTCCAAAAATTTCACCACACTAGGGTCGACTGTTTTGTGCAACCCCGAGACCCAAGTGGTCGATTGGCGTGGTGTGTTCGGCGCTATATAGAAACGAGTTGCCAAGGTCTTACATCAACATGATCGACAGAATATACCATCATCCTGGCCGATATTGCGCTCAAAGAGGGATCAATTCGTAGGGCGAAACTTGTCGGATTCTTATCAAATCCCGACAATATTCACATATGTCCACCGTGGCAGTCTCTCTCTTCGTCGTTCTCTCGAGATCATCCACGGGCTTGCTTACTAGACACACCCTCGCGCTCATGTTCGACGTCTGAATCATCTCTAGGGCGTTTCTTGTTCATGGGCGTCTGCATCACTGTGTTACATACCGTCTGAGCTGACGACCGCATTTCCGGATCATCATCGAGATATTTCCGTATAAAGGGATCGTGGAGACTGGGCCACTAATGATCAAATCAGTCAGTAGAGTCGGACAGCATATTCGATACTTACCTTTGCGAAATATTGTAGAACAGCTCCCATGGCCCAAACATCTGCAGCATTAGGCTCCCAGAACGAAGTCTCATAGACCTCCGGTGCCGTCCAATCCTCCGTCCCTCCCTCCGTCTCTTCAAAGCCAATGTTTTTGATGCCAGGTGGACAATAAGTCGCATTTCCAAAATCGATGAGATACAGTTTATCAAACGGTCGGTTCTGTGATTGAACGACGATGTTTTCAGGCTTGATATCGGAATGCGCGTAATTTTGAGAGCGTAAGAAGGCGATGGCCTGGTCCATGAGACGTTAGCCTTTCAGTATACATCATGTGATTGTGAGCTACATACCTAAACAAGTTGCGCGCGAAGTTCGTAATAGTCCGCAGCAACTAGGCCTGTAAGTGAGATGAGAGAGCAACACATTGGCATAATGATCCATGATGCACCACTTGGGCACTGAACGGCCTCGACAATCGGGATGATGTGGATTGCGTGTGAACTGGAGGCGATTCAGAATTTTAACCTCGGCAGCATCGCAGGTCCACTTTGCATACAGCGTGGAGCCTATGCGCCTTCTTCTCGACGTAGTAGAGATATCGTATCTACATCAATGATCAGTTAGAATGCGATACCGCACCGGTCAAAGGGATGCGACGACTCACAGCCATCGTCTGGAAACTATAAACCACGCTCAACAGAGCTTGTAGATCACCTGGAGGCGGTTCCTGTAGACCTTCCTCATCAGAGGACTCTTTCCCTCTTGAATCGTTCTTGGTTGATCCAACGCTTGGAAGCCCCATGGTAAGCTCCAAAATCCTAGCGTCTTTACCCAGAAGTGGCTCTATTGGCTCTTCCACGATGGCGTCGGCAAGGTTGTAGATGCGGCGAAGGATATCAACGGCGTCGGAGGCATTCTCAGGACGGAACGGGTGCCGCAAACTCAGAATTTTTTGCATGATATACGCAGACTGGAAGAATATTTCAGATATTCAGGATATACTGCCGATAGACGCTAGTTCTCACTGGTGGTGAGGGACCATTAGATACCTAATCCAGCAGGAGTGTCAGATCTATAGCTGTGGCTGTTGATCAACGCACAGCTTACCGACCGTGCATTTCCTGATGGTTTGTAGAACAGGTACATTGTACAGACGGCCTCACTGATGTAGGAACACAGGATGACCTTTGACTCGCCGGCTAGTAACTGAATAACTTAATGGGAATGTAAAGCCATGATGGCCATCTTGTGCCTATTGATGGGAGTCCCAAATTAGTGGTCAAGATGTGTTTCGATATCATTTGATGGCGCTCGGGGTGTTGGCTCACATCGCATTTGATTCTGTCTCGCCCTCTGGATCTGTTAGCCCATACATGAGACCGACGTTAAGACCCCCAAGCTTGTAACGAAGCTGGAAGCTATTGCGTGGGTCCATTTCACAAAGCCGCTCCCACCCCCTACGACCACATCACTGGCATCACAGTTCCTAGGATGGAAACATCAAGAAGCGCAGTGCAAAAGCCGAAAATATATTCCAACGCACCGGCTATAATGTGTACCGAACCTGGCAAGCGCGCGGTCGATGACAATCGCTATCAAGCAGACCTCCTTTGCCAAGGTACTAAAGCTACTTGTGAATTGGTGTTGCTTGTCCGCATGATGGGTTGCGGCCGTAAGAAATAAAGTGAGTTTGGCGAGACTGGCAACAGCACCCGGCTCTGGATTCTCGGTTTCTTGAAAATGATCTGCAAACTTCTTGCCCAAAAGTTCTTTCAGAGAAAGGAGCAAGTGAAGACAATCCATTGGAACGCCGAGATTCTGTTTTCGTTCATCCTTACTGCTCATAGTCTAAAGCGGGCGGGATTCAGCTTATCCACAGAACAGCGAGAACCCCATCAGTGGCGAACCTTGTGTACCGGAATCCGACAGTTCAACTTTCGAAGAGATTTTCGTGCCATACTCTTGTCATCACCATCCAGGGCTTCGGAATCGGAATGGACTTCTGGGAGGTCGGCGTCCTTGTATACAATGTGATTGGCGGACAGCGCATCTCCACAAATCCAGATATCATTGATTATAGTGGGTCATCAGTCAACAAATGCCCCCGTATCAGACTTTGGCGACATTCTCACACCTAGAAGATAGACATCCAGCAAACTCGCATACACATGGGCATGTGAATTATCGGGGTAAGGGAATAGTTCCGCAATGGTCTGACTGGAGTTGTTGAGCAATTCCCTTCTACTGGCAAAAAGGTGTTCACAAAATGTGTTCTGGGGTTCGATATGAGGTAGATCTAAGAGCTCTAAGGGTCATACTCAGCGTATGACATCAAGATCTTGGGCTTGCGTGATGACGCACCTTACAAGGAACGACGTCTGGAGGATCCCCAAGCAGTTCACCCATCTCCTTGATCACAATCTGCATGTGGAGGCCATCGACCGTACATCCCTCTCCGATTGCTGGATGGTAATTACCCTGGTACTGTGCTGAAATACACATAGAGGTTGGTTCTGGCTCTCCATGTTGTCGGTCATGACCCAAGGTTCCGGTTAGAAGTGTACGCCCCTTAAACCTCCAAGCACGGCCCCACGAAGTGAACGTATTTCTTTGGCAACTTATATACATGCAACCTTTCCATTTTTGTCCATACGAGAGGTAATGTAGGCGGTGACGGCTCGACCTGCATGACGGTACCCCTGCATAGCTGACCAATTCAAACGGTTCTGGAGAATCCTTCTTTGCAAGTCCACACGTGCAAAGATGCCTTTACAACGGACAAGAAGGACGATCATGGATATCATGCATTCTTTCCTTTACCACCACCAACAGACGACTTGGGTTTATCCTTCCCACCACCACCGCCCCTGCCTCTCGACTTATCCTTCCCCCTCCCAAATGTCTTGGCACCTTCAAACCCAGGCCTCGCCTTCGTCTTCCCATTATTCATCCCCTTCTTCATTCCTTTGCCCTTATTCCGATCATGCCTCGACGCGATGTTATCCGATCGCTTCTTCTGTCTCGCTGCTTGATCGTCTTTCACAGCTTGCTTCCTCTCCTCCCTACATGCACGTTAAAGAAAAATCCCATTAGCAAAGCGAGAACGGGTCAAAACAACAAGCGGAGTGCGACTTTGGAGAAAAAGAAGAAAGTTAACGTACCACTTCTCCTTCATCTTGCTCCTATCCTTCTCCTGCTTCTTCAACACTTTCTTCAATTTCCCAACGTCATCTCGAACCTTTTCCCCTTCCAGACGCAATTCGGCCTTTTCCCATTTTTCACGCTCTTCGGCGGCTTTGCGTTGGTCTTTTGGTAAGATGGCGCGTTCCTCTTCGCGTTGTTCGAGTTGTTTGAGCGCGAGGCGAGGGTTGTTTGATGTCTTGAGTTTCGTCGAGGCCGATTTGGAGGTGGAAGGGGGAAGGAGGCCGCCGATGGTGGAGAATTGAACTGAGGCGAAGGCGGGGACTTTTGGTTTCGATGATGAAGGGTCGTCGATCTCGTTCCGGTGTTTATTGATGGGTGGGACGACGAGTTGGGGTTTCGGTAACTTTTAATACATGGAGATGGTCAGTGTTTTTGTTTTATTAGAAAAACAACAGGACTTCAAATCATTACCTGGATATGATTGGGATTGTTTTTAATCGACGATTTCTTCTTCTCCTTCTCTTTCTCGGCGATCTCTCGACTCTTACGCGACTGTGCCAACAGATCATCCTTTGACGCGGGTTCGCCACCATTCGATGTCGGATGCGGCGGCTTGTTCTTGTTGCGCTGACTTCGTAGCAAGGCGATTCGAGTATGCAGTTTGGCGCGTAGGTCTGTAATACTTTCGGCTTTCGGTAAAGGCTTGTATTGCGTAGGTTCGACGTCCATGGAATCCGCGTCCTCGTCCACATCCATGGCAGCGTCAGATTCCGGCTCGAAATCGGGATCTTGCGTGGCCTTTCGTTTTCCTTTGGTCTTGGAGCTTTCAGCGGCGGATTCACGTTGGAGGTCGATGACGGTCTTGTGGTTGGCTGGATCGAGCTTTGTGAAAACCGAAACATACCGTCAATACGAACATTTTTTTGAGTTCCATGACCAGTGTGCTACGGTGTACCTTTGCTCTCTTCCCTTTCTTGGACGCTTCTTTCACGGCTTGCTTCGGTGCTGTTTCTTTCCTGGTGTTCTTCTGAAACTTGGTGCGCCACTGCACGGGGCGACATCAGTTCGTGCGTTTCAAGTAAATGGAAGGCTGCACTCGGTACCTGCACTTCATCAGTCTCTTTCCTCTCTAAGTAGTACTTTGGAGGTATGAGTGACAGCAGTCGTTCAAAGGTGGCATTATGCCGCTGGATGCTCTCGCGCAACACTTCCCGAGGTGTCGGTGTCGCCATAGATATCCAAAAACAAGTGCAGTCACAATAAGGGCAGAACAGGCAACACAGACACCGCAGAGCAAAGAACGAGCAGCAGAGCAGGAAGCAGGTGCGAGCGAAACAAGGTTGATGGCGAAATTGAAGGCGAATCTGAAAATCGACCAACACGGCAAAGCAAGTCCAAAGCGATTCGACTCTTCCTCCACACCCACTATTCATCTCATCTCCCTAATTAGGGATGGCCCCTCCTCTGTCAGCATTGGCAGTAGTGTCGAGCTCCAGGAAGCGCCAGGCTTCGACCGAATTGGACAATGTGGATGGCGATGACGTAGTGCCGCTTCCTGCCAAGCGTGCCAGGAGGGATGAGGACAATATTGTGGCAATAACCGCGACGGGACCGACGAATGGCACACAAATCGCGTCGAGTACAATCAAAGACCAGCTGAAACTGCGAAGGGAGAAGCTGGCAAGGGAAGAGGCGGAAAGGGCGGGTCCGGTGGTTGAGTCAGGGGTGGCGACAGCGAACGGAGTCTCCTCGCCGGAAGCGCCGTCATCCACCGTCGCATCCTCCTCCAGTCCAAGAGGACGCGCTAAACGACGCGATGATTCCAACCCAATGGCAATAAAGACGCTCGTTTCTCCCTCCCCGCTCACATCAGCCGCAACTTCGAAACAAGTGGGGGCTGATCCCAACCACCTCGAATCTGACACCGCTCAAGAGATCGCTCGGCTAAGGAGGGAACTCGCGACTAAGAACGCGCTCATTGAGAAGAATCAGGAGACGTTTTCAGCTTTGCAGTCCTCATTGCAATGCCAGATCTGCTACGAGGTCTTGCAAGATCCTCACATGTACGTGTCAATTCCCTACCACTGTGTTTTGTACTTTATCTGACGCCAACTTCATCTCATTGCGAATGGTAGCACGCCCTGCGGTCACACATCTTGTCGAACATGCCTCATCGACTGGTTCAAAGCACCAGCGCCCGCCCAAGAAAACAACGCTGCACCAGACCTCCTCGCTCCCCACCTCCGTCGAAAGACGTGTCCCACATGTCGCGCACCCGTCCGAGCGCGTCCCACACCCGTATTCATCGTCAAGAACGTCATCTCAAACCTCTCAGACTTCCTCGAGGGCGTTCAACCACCACCCACCGATCTCGTCTCCCCACCCAACGCAATTGAAGGTGTGGGTGCAGCCGTCCGAGAGGATCCTTGGGCTGGACTCGTTTTTGGTGGGAACAATGATCATGCGATATTGGGCGTGATGGAGCCGCCAGTACTTCATCCAAACTATTTACCATTTGTCCCGCCCATGCCCATACTGCTTCCGCTAGGGATCATCGACGACCCCGGAGATCGCGTGCAACGATGTGGTGATTGTCTCTATGAGATATATGACGGAGCGTGTGTTGGGTGCGGGCGCGTCTTCTTTGCTGCTGGTGGTGGGGGTGGGTTTGATGATGAGGATGACGAAGTGGAAGTGGTGGAGCGTGGTGGGGACATTGACGATGAAGACGACGATCTAGAAGACGACGATTTCGTGAGAGGAAGGCGGAGGAGGCATTGGTTCTTTGGCGATGACCCACCTGTTCACGAGGAAGATGAGGACGAAGAGAGTGATGGTGGAAGGTACGCAAGAATGTTCCATCCTCAATCACAGACCATTTTCTTATCCGAATTTAATCCCTTAATAAGTTTCATTGACGACGAACCGATACCACAATGGAACCCTCGTCGTCATAGACCCCCTCGAGATTACGATCACGTACGTTTCACTCCTCCAGCATACGAGCCGCCAGACGACGTGGACACAGATCACGACTATGGAGCGCGTGATAATTCGGACGTCGGTGCGGATTATGGGGATGGAGACGGAGATGGCGAGGAGAAGGATGATGACAGTGAGGTTGAGACCGTTTCACCGTCAATGCCGCGCCGATCGGCTGGGAGGCATACGAGGAGACCAATCATCATCTCAGATTCTGAGCGTGAGGATGATGATGATGATGATGGGTACGCTTTCTTTTGTTCAGTATTGGCTGTTGGATCTAATCTTGGTCTTGCTGGGTTGTTAGTGCGCCACCTCCACCGATGCCTCGGCGACAAGATCCAGCCTACGAGAACGAGGAGGTGGAGGAACTATTGCGAAGGGAGTTCCGATACTCTGGTTTCAGATGGAATGCAGCTAGCCGGTGAGCTTTAACCCCACTCACTCCCGTTTTCTTTTGACGCGAATCGATCGATTTGACTTATTCTCCTCTTCGGGTGACTTAGAGATGACGCGGGCGAGGAGGACGAGGAAGAACCCCATCACCGCGTTGACCAGCCGATCTACCCATTCTCACCTCCCCATAACCGCCATCACAATCTACACGATAATGAATGGGATGGAGTCGCGCCGGAAGGAAGTGACGATTTCGACAGGGCGAGCGAAGACGGTGATGAGGAAGAAGAGGAAGAGGAAGATGACGATTTCGTTCCGAGGCGGCATGGACGTCGTCGCTACGATGCGCACGATGACGATGGTGACGGAGATGGGGATGGTCCTGGTCCTGGATACCAAGCGGCTATATGGGATGCCGCCGATGAGGAAGATTTAGAGTTGCCGTTCGTAACGCGGGAGGACCGGCATCGTGTTGGCAGAGTGTATGAGTATCACCATGGTCGGGAGTACGATGATGATAATGATGACGACGATGATGGTAGGCATGGAGGTGATTATGATGATGATGGATATTGATATCAAGACCTAGTGGTAGTGTCTGGGGGTTCTGTCTTGGCGTAATAATGGCTTGTTATACATAATGTGTATGAGGATGCGAGTATGCTGGTGGTATTCCAAGGTATTGGTTTGTGTTTCTCTTCAGTGGCGGTCGCGCACCCTACAGACTGCCTTTGACGAGACAATGGCCCTCACGGAAGACTGGAATTTCAGAAGGGAATATGGTATAGCGAAGTTCGAGTCAATTAAGTGCTTATGTAAGGCAATGTACAGGAGGTACATGAAGTCGCCAGGTTCAGGTGAGGCGGCATCGCCTTAAGCACACGCAGAAAGAGTTGCATAGCCGCCCAATCTTCTAGCTCTTTGCAAGCCCTTCTATGCATTGCGGTCATCAAGGTTCAAGCAAGGCGACATAGCCTTGAGCACCCAGATAAAAAGCTGCCTCTTCACCCCCGTTTCCTCTAACATTCCTTCTGCCCAATTCCCTCATCGACTACAGCGCCTCACCCTACATTACTCGTTGTCATGAGGTCACGTAGCGACGCTATGATCGTCACTCATTCATCTAATCCCACAGCCATAACGATCGAGAACACCCTCGGTTGAACATATGCCCTTCCGACTCCCACAATATGCCTCACCTTGGAAGCCCGTAAGTTACGGTAACTTTAATCTCTTCAAGGCACTGTATGGGGATGGGGCTAATAAAAGGTTGTGCTGACTCTGAAACGTTCCCAGATAATAGATGATTACACGGCACACAGTCCAAGGAATAAGCAGACGAATCTAACTGCGACCTTACTATCATTTATTAGATATTTTGGCGCGAGGTCGTGAACTTGTCTTGGATGGACCACGTCAACGCCCTGCCGTTCTGCAGAATAGGCAAGCTGGCCTCGGAAATCCCCTCAGTGCCCGAAGCCTATCTGGCGTCTCCTTGGGTGGAGTCGGGAGATTGCGGCCCACGCAGTTCAAGGCGACGCTAAACCGAACAAAGAGCTGGGCACAATCGCATTATGTTCGCGTGTTGCAACAGCACTCGTATGGCTGTGGCGACTAAGTGTCGGGCGGGGATCAGTAAACCTGCACTTAGATGGTGCGTCCAGTTTCCTCCGACAAGCCAGTGCCTCCCCCTGGTCGATACCTCGCAAGGTCCTACAAGACGGCAAAATAGCCCTCGTGATCAGTCGCGAGGTGCAACAATCGCGAGAAGACCCTTGCCTTGCCGGAGCTGCTCTTAATCTCGATGCATGCACTAGTCGAGCTATCGGCTCGAATAGTCTTGCGATGCGAGCCAATGTGATGCCGATGTACATCGCGATCTCTCAGCAGCAATACTATAGTTACTAAAGTAGGAAGCCTACACGGAAGAGTACTTCAGCACCCGCTCCTGTCATGCTACTCATAAGAATTTAGGCCTCAGCCATATCTCTACAAAGAAGCCCGAAACATTCTCCTTGGTGACAGATGACACATCCGTGCAGATGCGTCCACATCGTTTCCACAACAAGGCGACATCGCGGCAACAGTGCGGCCCAACAACCTTTTAATCTGCGGGACTCCAGGTGCCCTCGTGATTTCAGTGGCTGCGCGCAATACGACGTGCCAAGATTCGCTGGCTTAGCTCTACTGACTCAATCGCGATATCAGAGGTAGAGGGGTTTTATCTAGCGCCTCAAGCAAATTGCGTCCGGGTATGGAAGCGCGGGCACCTTTTTCGATAATCGAAGTTCAATATCTGCCAGAAATTGCTGCCGCCCGCCGACAGACAAACCTATTAACTTATCTACAGAAATGGAAACCGAAAAGTGGCCCAGTTACATGCTGGATTAAAAGTTTCTATTAGAACGTGGATTATCAGGTAAGTTGTAACGATTAACATAGAGCCTCACGATTCTACCTTACGACATTCCATTCTTTTCAAGTCAAGCTCCACCCGGACCAGGACAGAAGTCCAGCGCTGATGTATACCTAAACACGGCACGGAAACTCAAATTTGACACATTCTGCTGCGCAAGGCTGGACTCCCAAAGCCACGCTGAACCGAACAAAGAATGCGACATAGCTGGGCGCACTCGCATTTTGTAATACCTCTTGCATAGCCGTAGCGACAGCGTCAACCCCCACACTTTTCGATTTGTGGCTCAACACGTTATCCCAACCCCGCTAGATCCTCAAGCGGACCAGCCTCTACACAGGATTCTTGAAGGATAGCACGAGGCAAAGCGTGAAATATGCGCTTCAGCCATAGGCGCTCCCAATGCTTAAAGGTGAGCACCCGCCAAAGGTTTCAACAGTACAATTTTCCCCGTCAACGCATCGCAGGACATCCACACTACACCATGAACATTCCCCTATCAAACTCCTTGACCGCAGCACTTAGAAGGATAACTATCCCCAGGATGCCTTCATGGGAGTCATCACACTCGATCATTCCACTCCATAAGAAACCAACTGTCCTGGGTAAATCCTACACCATATATGACGGGCTTTACGGACTGGTCTACCCGAACTTCAACGAACCAAACACTGTGAGTGCGGCTATAGATTAGCTTTCCCAGGCAGTGTCCCTCATTATTCTTTGTGTGTTAGGTCCTCGGGATCGCATTGGGACTAGCATACTTGCACGCCCATGGTGTAGTCCACGGAGACATCAAGAGAGAGAATACCCTCCTCGACCCTTCACTGAAACCGCTTATCAGCGACTTCGGGCTGACTAAAAATGAGGCAGTTGACATGACAGCCATAAGCATGGGCTCAGGGGCGCCAAGATGGACGAGTCCCGAACTTATTGATTCGGACCAGCCCCAAAAGACAACGAAATCAGATCTATTCGAGTCGCGAATGTCAATTGTCGAAGTAATGCAGCCGCTCTCGCAACTTTCTTGCAATGGAATGGACTTCAAAGGTCGACCGAATACGAACGGTATTCTCAAGCGCCTGGCGCCTTCAGTTCATAAGCTTTCGAGTCACCCTAATGACGTCGAGGAAAGAGGCGACAGTCTACCCGCTTCATCCATACCCATATCGCCTCCCCCAAACCTCGTATCAACCCCGCTCGAGAAGGCGCCTCGGTTGGTCCTTACATCACAAGACACGCCCGCGATTTCTATTCTTCCACCTTTCACACCGGTCAACTTTGGTAATTGCGACCTTTATCGTGGAATCCATGGGCCGACTCGAACTGTATTAGCCATGAAGCTTCTTCGTCTTCGAGGTCCAGCCGGTACCCAGATTCAAGAAGTTAAAAGGGTGTGTACAGCCTCTCCTCCCTCATCAATGATATAGTTCTCACGTCACATTCCTTTTTAGAGATATAAACAAGAGGCCAGGATATGGTCCTCACTAGATCATGATAACATCTTATTGTTCTACGGAGTAGTCGAACTATCCGGTGAAACGTACCTCGTGTCCCCTTGGATTGAGCCCGGCGATCTCTCCCGATTCCTGGCTGCTCGTTCCAAGTATATGGACGAACTGGCAGCACAGGAAACCTGGATATCCCACAAGTTGTACCCAGCGTTTTTGGCCTTTGACGAGGCGACAACGGTGCGCATGAAGGAAGGGGTTGTGAAAAGATATTCTGACATTTCCTTTGCTTCAGATTCACGGGATTGCGTCGGCGCTTACATACCTCCATGAAAACAACGTGATTCACGGGGACCTCAGAGCAGCAAACGTCCTTTTAGATCCCTCCCTCAATCCGCTCATTTGTGATTTTGGCTTGACCAAAAACGAGGAGTTTAACGTCACCACGGAGGCATTGAAGGGTGCAGCCACAAGACGGTGGAAGTGCCCGACTTTGGAGGAGGGCAAGCCGAGGACTCAGAAGACGGATATGTTCTCTTTTGGGATGACTATTGTTGAGGTCAGTGGCACGATTACTTTGAGGGCTCTGGCGTGGGTACTTATTTGCAGAGGAAATTGTAGATCCTGACAGGGCGTGTACCGTTTCATCTGAAGACCGACTTCCAAGTACAGTTGGCTTTCCTCAATGGCGAGCGGCCATCATTCAACCCCATATCCTGCAATGGAAAAGATTTCAAACCGTTGTGGGAGCTCGCCGCCTTGTGCTGGCAGAAGAACGTGGATGACCGATTGGATGCCAGGGTTATCTGGAGTAGACTGGAGCCCATCGTGCAAACTGTTGTGAGTCTGGATCACTTCTTGTAGCGAATCGGAAATTGACGTACATTTCTGGTGGTATTCGATCCCATTACTGTCATCGAATTGAATAGCGCCAACGGGAAGGTGCCAGAAATCCTTTCCGCGCTATCCTCGCCAGTGGCCCATAGGCAATCACCACATAAACGGTGCCCCCTTTCCTCACCCTATGATCCCTGAAGGCATAGCAGCAGTTGCCACCAACTCGACGTGGAAATTGATACTCCCTCGCTATCATATATTTGAACACAACCTTCTGAAGATACCGGTGTTTGATGCACCCGATTTGATGCCATTGTTAGTTCTAAAGTCTCATGTATAATTTTTTTCTTTTCATCTCACGAAGGGCCTGGTGGTCTTGAAAACGGGAACACGGCACGGAAGTGTTAGTGTTGTGAACACAACGGAAGCTCATGAGTTAGAAGGTGAAGACAGCGCGGCCAGTGCTGCCAAGAAGGGGCTCGAGGGTGCCGAACGTAGGGTGTGTTCCAAGGGCCTCGCCTCATGCACAATCCGTGGTAATGAGCATACAAGCAATCAAGGCGACTGCCAGCCAGTCTCGAAAGGAGGATGCGCAGGCATTTGGGTTAAATTTTAGTATAGACCAAGAAATGAAAACCATAGACTTGGCGCCAGGCACCGCTGTCATTTGCCACGCAGACTCGTTATTCTCCTCCTTAAGCTTGATATCTTCCACACCAGCCGCATCCGACACCACTGAAAAATCCTTGGGCTCAAGATGGGACTCTCTATACTAAGAACGCTCCCATTGTGAAGAATCAAAAGATATTTTAGCGTTGCAATCCTCGTGTCAGCTACCATTGCATGCTTGATCTGATCTTCGACCGATCACCGTATGGTTGACAGCCCACCCTGCGGTCACACATCCTGTCGATCACGCGTTATCGACTGGTCCAAACCACTCGCGCCCGTACAAGAAAACAACGCCATACCAGACCACCTCACCCCTTACATCCATCGCAAGACGCGTCCCTCATGTCGCATACCCGTCTGAGCACTTGACATACTATTATCTTCAAAAACGTCATCCCAAGTCTCAGATCATCTCGAAGGTGTTCCACCACTGCCAGCTAATCTCGTCCACCCGCCGAATGCAATCGAAGGCGTCAGTCCGAAAGGATCGTTGGGCCGGACTCGTCTTTGGTTGGAACAATGATCATGCAATCTTGGCTGTGTTGGAGGCGCCGATGTAGGTTGATCCGAAATATGATCTACCGTATATCCTGCCCATACTACACGCGCCAGGGATCGTCGTCGCGCAGAGATTGCGTGCAACAATGGGCAGATTTTCAGTTTGAGAGGTATGGCGGGCCGTGTGTCGGGTGCGGCCGCATCTTCTTTGCGGCTGGTGGAAGGGATGGGTTTGATGATGAAGATGATGAGGTGGAAGCTGTGGATTGTGGTAAGGATATTGATGGTGAAAAGAATGGTTTCGTGAGAGGAAGGTAGAGGAGACATTGACTATTTGTTGATTACGCACCCATTTACGGTGAAGACAAGGACACGGAGAGAAGGTACGAAAAAATTCCTATCCAAATCCCAGGCCACTTCACTCATCTCATTTGCTCATACTAATCTTAACTCTTCAATAGTTTCGTCGACGGCGACCCGGTACCACAATAGAACCCTCGTCATCACAGACCTCCTCGGGATTACGATCACGTACGTTTCACTCCCCCAACATACGAGCCGCCAGATGACGTGGACGTGGATCACGACTATGGAGCACGTATAAGTCGGATGTCGATGCGGAATATAGGGATATAACAGAGATGGCGAGCAGAAGGATAATGACAGTGGGTTGAGACTGTTTCACAGCCGGTGCCGCGGCGATTGGCTGGTCGGCATATGAGGAGACCGATCATCATTTCGGATTCTGAGCGTGAGGACGATGATCATGGGTATACCATCGATTCTTTCATCCTTTCATTCAGTATTGATTGTTGGATCTAATTATGATCTCGCTGTGTCGTTAATACACCACCGCCACCGCTTCCTCGCTGACAAGACCCAACCCGCGAAAATGAGGAGGGAGAGGAGCTTTGTGAAGGAATTTCGATAACCCCCATCTCAGATGGAATGCGGCTAGTCGGTGAGCTTTAACCTCGCTCGTCCCATTTTTCTTTTGGTATGAATCGATCGACTTGATTTATTTTCCTCTTCACGTGGATTAGGAATGACGAAGAGGATAAGGACGAGGAAGATCTAGATAACAGCCGATTACCCTTTCTCACCTCCCCATAACCGCCATCACAACCTACACGATAATGAATGGGATGGAGTCGCGCCGGAAGGAAGTGACGATTTCGTCAGGGCGAGCGAAGACGGTGATGACGATTTCGTTCCGAGGCAGCATGGACGTCGTCGCTACGATGCGCACAATGACGATGATGACGGAGATAGGGATGATCCTAGTCCTGGATACCAAGCGGCTATATGGGATGCCGCCGATGAGGAAGATTTGGAGTTGCCGTTCGTAGCGCGGGAGGACCGGTATCGTGTTGGCAGAGTGCACGAGTATCACCATGGTCGGGAGTACGATGATGATAATGATGACGACGATGATGGTAGGCATGGAGGTGATTATGATGATGATGA
>WSUE01000373.1:0-29649 GCA_019633535.1 Tulasnella sp. JGI-2019a
AGATACTCGCCGCGCCTTAGAACTTAGCCCATCATCCTCTCACTGCAGCATCGTCGGCATATCCTTGCCGTGTCTCTTTTTCTTTTCTACCCACCACCATCCCCCAGCACCTTGCCTCATGGGTCCCGATCCCAAACGAGACTCGTGCTCGAAGTTCTGGTCCATACGCTTCAGTCTCGCAGTTCCCGAGCTTGAAGCGGACCAGCTTCTTCTTCCCATCACTTATGATCGTACTACCTCATTCTTGAACACTATGATGACAGCTTAGCGAGATAATAGTGATGCTTGAAACCAGTGGCCTAAACATACGCCAGGCCATTTTTCACGAACAGGCGCTGCGCGGCACCGAGAAAGGCGTAACGACTACCGCCAAGACGAACAGCGTCCCAAAGACGATAAGGGTTCGAAAGACCCGCGTGCAACTCACACCGGGGCAGAATTTTGTCATTCGCCTGCACCATACACTCGACCCGGATGCGAAAAGACGCGACACCGCTTGGGTGTACAACGTGAGCCCATCCACCATCACCCGGCTTCTCAGGCCGATACGGGCTCAGAAAAAAATCTCGGACGAGCAGCGGGCGATCATCCGCCGCCTTTTTCATGACCATCCGGAGGCGTCGAAAGTAGACGTTGCGTCGGCTTATGACGTTTCCCGGGGTAGCATTTATAGGATTCTAAACGAGAAGCCGAGCCAATGGGATCGACGTGAGACCGAGGATCAAGTCTTGGCTAACGGCACATAAGCACTAGGCGGCTTGAGGCGCCCGAATCGGTCTCTCCACGGGGATATATGGAAAAACAAAGCCGGAGGGTCGGGGTTCTTACCTCGGTGGGACGAAGTTATCTAGAGAGGCTGCCAGCGGATGTTATCTACGCGACTAGAATGTACTTTCGATGTTCTGGAAGATATTGTGCGGGAATCGAGCTCGCAAACTGGCCATGAATGGCGGGTGTGAATTCTCTGAAAGTATCGAGGTTCGGTATCGGTAAGCAAGCAAAGATTATAGCACTTTGCGGAACCGGGATATCTCAACCCCTTCGTAAAATCAGTCGATATTTTTTGCCACGTACATACAGACGACCGTGTCCGGAGGATAACAAATAGAGGGAACAGTCAAAACAGCCGACAAGGTAGACTGTGACCTATCATTTTGGCAGACTGCCATCGAACAGGCTTTTTTTTTTGTTCGGCCGTTGAGGACCTTTCACAATTTCCATTGACCGAAGAGTTGGCTTGGGAAGAACAAACAGTTAATAATCATCACCGAACGAGGAAAGAGATAAAAACTCACTCAAATAGCGCCATGATCGTCCACTTTCGGTTCTCAGCCTCATCCCAGATGAGTGAACGCGGACCGTCGAAGACCTCATCGTCCACTTCATGTTGCTTGCTATAAAAGGGTTTTCAATAGTCAGGAATATCATATCAAGCGAGCTGGGAATTAGGTATGTACCGAGGTAAGCAGTGCAAGAACGACCAATCCTTTTTAGCGCCGCCTTCTTGACAGAGCTTCTCCGTGACCTGGAAGCCAGCAAAGTCTCGGAGGCGTTGAGCCTTTTGGTCCTCCTGTCCCATCGATATCCTGCCCACGCGTAAGAAAACGAAAACATCAACAAAAGACCTAAACTCGCTTTTTGAAATCCCTTACCAAGTGTCCGTAATGACCACATCAGCACCATGCACAGCCCGCTTGGGGTCGTCGCTCCAATCAATACCCTTATCACAACCGAGCTCCTTCACCCTCTTCCAAACCTCCAGAGGGCATTGGTATGCGGCGCCTTTAGGAGCGGCGACCCGGAGCTTGTGTCCGAGACGAGGGTAGGTGACGAGCATGTCGTGTAGGACGTTCGAGCTGTCCCCAACCCATGCGATAGTCAAGTTCGGTAGCGGCGGGATACCCGAGATACCGTCGTTGGGAGCTGAAGTAGGTCGAGAAGGGAATCGTCCTGCGTACTCATGCAACGTGAGGAGATCCGCGAGAATCTGAGTTGGGTGCCATAGCGAGGAGAGTGCGTTCATGACTGGCACGGGAGAGTGTCGTGCTAATTCCTAGATATGATATGAGACCCAATTTCATATCGATGCATAGGTGTCCAATCAGTGAGAGGAAAAATTTGGCAGCAAAATAACTGGGTCTGCCGACCTCGATCTCCTCATGCTCTCCAACCCTAGCAAAGATGCCTTGACACATTCGTCCAATAACCTTGGCCGAATCCCTCGCAGTCTCGTTTACTCCAAGCTGTATATCCTCCTTTCCTAGGAATAAGGCTTGTCCCCCCAACAGTTTCGTAGCCGTCTCTGCTGAAAGACGAGTTCGCGTGCTGCGTTTGGAGAAGAGTAAAGCTATAGACTTGTGTTGTAGTGAGAGCGATGGAGGGAGACTTGGAGATGATCCTGAAGCGCTTCTATGCGGCGAGAGGAGGGGGATGCAAGCGCGTTTCAAGTGCGCTGCATGACTGAGGGTGCGGTTAATCTGACTGACGCTAAGGTCAGCCAGAGTCATCAAATGCGGCGGAGATGGCATTTCTGATTTAGTAAAGATGTCGGTCGTCGAGGTTGTGGATATAAAGAGTTGGGGAAATGATTGTATTGTATTCGGATATCAATTCCGAACCGTGCCTGAGTGACTCACGGCCCAAAACTACATGTACGTCACATCAACATGTGCAATTCCGTGCTAGCCTTTCCTGCCTCAAAGCATCTGAAATAAAGAAGTTGCGAGACGCAGTTCAGTATACGCCTATCCTACGGTGTTAGACTCTCTTGTTACCTGTCCTTTCCATCCTTTCATCAACCTCACCATAGCCGCACTCGCCTTCGCGCCATTTCAAGCCAGTCGGACAACGGCATCTCTCCATACTGCTCCAGTTGAATCTTTTCTCGCTCTTCCGATACAGCACCGGCTTCGCGAATGTAATTCGCCTTCAGCAATACCTGTTGGAGATGTAAGAGACTCTCCACCGCCTCACGTTGTTCGCCTGGTTGTTGAAGAAATCGACCTGCCTCCAGTAGAGTCGACCGCGCGTCCTTGTGTCGTAGGTATTCCTGTAATCCAATTGCCACCCAGACGTGAAGCTGCGCGACCTCGATCTTGATTCGTTCGGACACCCAGACGTCGCTCCCTACGCCTCTCAGTAGCTGTCCTGCTTTCATAACTACCAGATATCCTTCTTCGTTAGGCCCAGATCCACCTGGACCGGGAACGTTGATGGGTCCTAAAGCAACGGCTAAGCGTACGAGACACTCGATATGCTTCACTTGATCCCCTTGTTTCTGCAGTACTGCGGCAAGACTCCGAAGACACTCCACTAAGCCCCATCCACTCTCAAACCCCTTCAAGACTTGGAGCGCACCACCAAACACCTCCATAGCCTCTTGATAAAGCCTCGTTCCACATCGAACCTTGCCAATGTCGCATAAACCATCGATGATTCCACGTGTTTCGTTCAATATCATAAGAAGGTTGTATGGTTGTGTTCGCGAATAATATGATTGGCGCCAGACGTCCAACAACACTTGTACGGCTTTCACAAGTCTGAGCTGAATGGGTTGATGATCGAACCTCCTCACCACCATCCATCCCTCACTGAGGAAGGCCAACGCATCGCCGTAGTTTCCCTGTTCTCTTTTGGCTATTCCGATGGATTCGAGGCACCAAGCCATCCCGACTCGATCGTCGAGCTCCCGGAAGATTGCGTATGCTCCGTGTAACGAGATGAGGGCGTCACTATGATGTCCCTGTCCCCTTTTGGCCACTCCAACGAATCGGAGGCAGCAAGCCATCATGCTTTGATCGTCGAGCTCCCGGAAGATCGTGTATGCTTCGTGTAACGAGATGAGGGCGTCACTATGATGTCCCTGTTGACTCTTGGCCACTCCGATGGATTGGAGGCAGCAAGCCATCATCCTTCGATCGTTGAGCTCCTGGAAGATTGTGTATGCTTCGTGTAACGAGATGAGGGCGTCATTAGGATGTCCCTGTTGTCTTTTGGCCACTCCGATGGATTGGAGGCAGCAAGCCATCATGCTTCGATCGTCGAACTCCCGGAAGATCGCGTATGCTTCGTGTAACGAGATGAGGGCGTCATTAGGATGTCCCTGTTGTCTTTTGGCCACTCCGATGGATTCGAGACAGCAAGCCATCATCCTTCGATCGTCGAGCTCCCGGAAGATCGCGTATGCTTCGTGTAACGAGATGAGGGCGTCACTATAATGTCCCTGTTCTCTTTTGGCTACTCCGATGGATTGGAGGCAGTAAGCCATCATGCTTCGATCGTCGAGCTCACGGAAGATCGTGTATGCTTCGTGTAACGAGATGAGGGCGTCACTATGATGTCCCTGTCGACTCTTGGCCAGTCCGATGGATCGGAGGCAGGAAGCCACCATGCGTCGGTCATTGAGCTCCTGGTAGATCACGTATGCTTCATGTAACGAGGTGATGGCGTCGCTGTGGTGTGTCAGCTTATGTGAGACCTCCGCATTGTAGGTGAGGCATTTCGCCATTCCGCTTCGGTCGCCCGACCTTCGGGATTGTTGATACGCTACTTGAAGCACCGAAATGGCGAGCTCCTGACGCTTCCTGGTGTTATGGAGACTGGCGATGCTTAGAAGCTCTGAAGTATCTGGCGTGCGTTGGTGAGGAGAGTCGAAAGATACGTCCTGGACGTGACCATCACTTGCAACGCGGCCGTGAGCCTCAATCTTGGGGTGTGGCTGTAACAATTGAAAGATTCGATTCAATAAACAGTACCTGAACCCGCTCGCTCATACATGTGGCTTACAGTTAGAGCTAAGAGGCGCGCAGCACGGCTGAGAACTTTAGCAGCAGTTAGTCGATTCTCCGGTTTCCTTTCCCAACAGGATGCTGCAATCTCCCATAGTGGCATAAAGTCCTTTCCATTCCGAGAAATGGGTTCGAACGGTGGGCGGTGACCCTCGTTGACTTCCCTATACACCTTGTATTCGTGACGCAAGTGAGGGAATGGTTCTCGCCCAGTCAATATCTATACCAAACCCGTGGAGAGAAATCAGCTTGATCTTGGCCCTATATTTTGCACACGTCGCGACATACCTCAACTATCGTCATACCGAGGGCATAAATGTCAGTCTTCGCCGTCCTCGACTCGTTGTTGGTCAATCCTGGACTCTTCCACCTCGCCGTTCCACTACCTTTCAATCCAGGAGATGTAGCATCGACTTCGTCATACTTCGTCAATCCAAAGTCACCAATTAACGGCGTGAGGGAATCGGCCAAGAGGATGTTCACCGCCTTGATATCTCCGTGGATCATGTCACATGCATGTAGATACGCAAGCCCAGAAGCAATTCCATGAATCTGTGACCACGGAAAGGTAGCAAGGATTAGAACAACATCTGTGGTCGCAGATCGGCACTTACGATAGTAGTTTCATCAAAGACCTTAAAGGCGGCGTGTCTTTCGTCGGATCCAGACCCCTGAGTGAATGACGAGCGCGCGAAGTACTCCAAGCGAGCAGCTAAGAACTTGGAGAGATCCCCATGCGCTACCCAAGGCGCTACCAGATAGGTGATAGAAGATAACTCGACGACGCCATAGAACGGTAGAATGTTGACATGGTTCAAGGACAACCACATCTTCGCTTCTCGCACCCATCTCTGTACATGAGTCGAGGTAAGATAGACTGCAAATCATCAGGGGAGAAAAACTACGTACACGTTTGACAGCTATGGCTTCGGGGGTTCCCTCTATGATCCGAGGGCATTTCATAGCCAACCTCAGTTGTGTGGGTGCATAGAGACCTTGACATACATCGCTGTAGCCACCTAATTTGACCTGTCGTAGGATACTGATGAGGTGTGAGTCGGTTGATGTCAGCGCGAGTCTTGGTAGGCCATTGACACGAGCGCTTCCGAGCGACCTGATTGGGGTGTTCGGTAAATAGATCACTTAAGTGGTCTCACTGTAGCTTAAATAGTACCCACATGGCTGAACCTTCAGGTTCCACAGACTGTATGGAGCGAGTATATTTAGCTTGGGTGCAACGATGTGACGGGGACGACTTGCCAGAGATGTAGAACCGTCGACAGCATTCGATGCCTCTGACATCACCTCTTCCATATCCATGTTCATAGCATCGTCTGAGGTATGGAAGGGCATAGCGTAACGTTAGGCGCCCGTGCTCGGTAGAGATATAGAGGTTAGGGGGAACTTACTATTCAGTTCCCCAACATGTTGTATCCCGTTACTCCATTCCTGATAAGGGCCAGCTTCGGGCGATAGGTGCAGTATGGAGTGTATTGAAGGCAGATTGGTGGCTTGGTTCATGGACATCCGGGGCGGTCGATCGAGAAAAGGGGAGGCGGTGAACGCAAGAAGTATGATATAGTTCACTACTGGGCTGGATAAGACAGCAAAGCCTATATATTTTGGCAGATAGCAGGGCTGAGTGGATGGTTTGTGGTTGAATGGTGGACGGAGTGTTCGCAGCGAAAAGGTCTCACTTCAGCCGCATCACAACCAATGCAAACAACCCTAGTCTTCCTCGGCAGGTAACACTCCACATGGGAGGTTCTTTCGGGTTGGTTTGCCATGAGCCCATGATTCACATGCGATCGTCATTCACTCTCAATCGCTGCGTAAAGCTTTGTGATTGCAGTGGTCATGCAAGGGGCTTGATAGGGACTTGACCGTGACGTAGGAAAGATCTTCCGCACTGGCATGTTAATCGGTCCTGCCAGCTGATCGGCCAAGTACCAAAAGCGCCTTGAGGTATCTATTATGATCTAGAAGAGCTGTTGCCTATGCTTGGCAGTAAATTTTCGCTACTTTCAGATGACATCATAAGAGCCCGAAGCTTCCAGCATCGTAAGCCAATATGTGTACCTTCTTGTCGGTCAAGCGTCACTCCTCACAACTGCCCCATATATCAGGTTGTCAGATAACTCTTTGAAGTAGGACAAATAATAAATAAACGTTATTGAACAAGGAGAGGGATAGAAACTCACTCAGATGACGCCATGATCGTTCACTTTCGGTTCTCAACCTCATCGTCCACCTCGTATTGCTTGCTATAAAAGGTTTTTCAATATCAGATCAGGCCAGTTGAGATGAATGAAAAAAGATTGTGTCGGCACTGAGGTATAAGCAGTGCAAGAACGACCAATCTTTTTTAGCGCCACCTACTCGACAGAGCTTCTCCGTGACCTGGAAGATAGCAAAGTCCCAAAGTCGCTGAGCCTTTTGGTCTTCCTATCCCATCGATATCCTGCGCGACGTTCAAAAACAAAAGCATTTAACAAAAAATGCAAGACTCGCTTTTCAAGGTCCTTGACCAAGTGTCCGTGGCGACGATGTCGGCATCATGCACCACCCGCTTGGGATCGTTGCTTCACTCAATACCCTTATCACAACCCAGCCCCTTCATTCTGTTCCAAACCTCCGGAGGGCATTGGTATGCAGCGCCTTTAGGAGCGGCGACGCGGAGTTTGTGTCCGAGACGCGGATAGGTGACGAGCACGTCGTGTAGGACGTTCAAGCTGTCCCCATCCCATGCAATAGTCAAGTTCGGCAACGGTGGGATACCCGAGATACCGTCGGGCTGAAGTAGATCGAGAAGGGAATCGTCCCGCGTGCTCATGCAATGTGAGGAGATCCGCAAGAATTTGGGTTGGGTGCCATAGCGACGAGAGCGAGAGTGTCGTGCTAATTCCTAGATATTGTACGGGACCCAATTTCATATCAATCCAAAAGCGTCTAATTAGTGAGGGGAGAAATTTAGAAAAATCGGGACTACTGATCTCGATCTCATCGTGCTCTCCAACCCTGGCAAAGATACTTTGACACATCCGTCCAATAACTTTGGCCGATCCCTCGCAGTTTCGTTGACGCCAAGCTGTATATCCCCCTTGCCCAAGAACGGCGCCTATCCCACCACCTGACGTTGCTCGCCTGGTTGTTGAAGAAGTCGACCTGCCTCAGTAGAGTCGACCACGCGTCCTTGTGTCGTACCTGTGTCTGTAATGCAATCGCCACCTACGTGAAGTTGCGCGACCTCGATCTTGTCGGGCACGCAGACATGATCCCCTACTCCCCTCAACAATTGTCCTGCTCTCATAACTTCCAGGTATCCAAGTCCAGATATTGTCCAGATTCATATGACCCGGGAATCCCTAAGGCAACGGTTAAGCGTACGAGACACCCTATATGCTTCACCTCACCCCCTTGTTTCTGCAGTACTATGGCAAGACCCCATAGACCCTCCACCAAGCCCCATCCCCTTCAACAGTCAAAGCACACTATCAAGTGACTCCACAGCCTCTTGATAAAACTTCATTCCACGTCGGACCTTCCCAGTGTCGGAACAATCATCCGCGATCCTACGTATTTCACCCAACATCATAAGAAGATCACAGCTCCAAACTTTACATGTTCATCACCAAACTCTCTCACTACCATCCTTCCTTCGCTCAACAAAAGTCAATGCTTCGCTGCAGCGCTCTGTCCTCTCTTCGTCACTCCAATCGATTTGAGACAGAACGCCATCATGATTCGATCGTTGAGCTCCTTGTAGATCACGTATGCCTCGTGTAACGAGATGAGGGCGTCACCGTGGTGTCCCTGTTCTCTCTTAGTCGCTCCGATAGATCCGAGGCAGTAGGCCATCTTGGTTCTATTGTCGAGCTCTCTGTAGATCACGTACGCTTCATGTAACGAGGTGATGGCGTCACCGTGATGTCCCTGTTGTCTCTTAGTCGCTCCGATGGATTCGAGGCAGTGAGCTATCATGCTCCGGTCGTTCAGTGCCTTGTAGATTGTGCATGCCTCGCACAAAGAGGTGAGGGCGCTACTGTAGTTCCCCTGTTCCCCCTTAGTCATCCCAATCGACTCGAGACAGAGGGCCATCATGCTTTGATTGTCGAGCTCCCTGTAGATCACGTGTGCCTCGTGCAACGATGTGAGAGCGTCACCATGGTGTCCCTGTTCTCTCTTGGTCACTCCGATGGAATTGAGGCAGGATGCCATCATGGTTCTGTCGTCGAGCTCTTTGTAGATTGCGTATGCCTCGCGTGACGAGGTGAGGGCGTCACTATGATATCCTTGTTGCCTCTTGGTCGCCCCGATGGATTCGAGGCAGTACGCCATCATGCTTTGATTGTTGAGCGCCTTGTAGATCACGTATGCTTCGCACAGTGAGGTGAGCGCGCTGTCGTAGTGCCCCTGCTTCCCCTTGGTCATCCCAATTGATTCGAGACAGAGGGCCATCATGCTTCGATTGCCGAGCTCCCTGGAGATCGTGTATGCCTCATGCAACGAGATGAGGGCATTATCGTGATGTCCCTGCTCTCTCTTGGCCACTCCGATGGAGTTGAGGCAGGATGCCATCATGGTTCTATCGTCGAGCTCTCTGTAGATCGTGTATGCCTCGCACAAGGGGGTTAGGGCATTGCTGTAGTGCCCTTGTTCCACCTTGGTCACCCCAATCGATTCGAGGCAGAGGGCCATCATGCTTCGATTGCCGAGCTCCCTGTAGATCACGCATGCCTCATGTGACGAGGTGAGGGCGTCACCGTGATATCCCTGTCCTCTCTTGGTCACTCCGATAGATTTGAGGCAGTAAGCCATCATGCCTCGATCGCTGAGCTCCCTGTAGATCACGTATGCTTCATGGAAAGAAGTAAGGGCATCGCCATGGTATTTCAGCTCACGCAAGACCTCCCCATTGCACATGAGGCATTTGGCCATTCCCTTTCGGTCATGCGACCTTCGGGATTGTTGATATACCACTTGAAGCACTGAAAGGGCGAGTTCTTGACGGTTTTCGGTGTGATGGAGAATGGCAACGCTTAGCAGCTCTGAAGCATCCGAAGTGCGGCGGTCAGGAGAGTCGAAAGCTATGTCCTGGACACAATCATCACTCGCAACACAGCTATGAATCTTGATCTTGCGCTGTGGCTGCAACAATTGAAAATACAATTCAGTAAACGGTGCTGACACTCGTTCGCTCGTACATGTGGCTTACAGTTAGAGCCATGAGGCGCGCGGCACGGCTGAGAACTTGAGCAGCAGTTGGTCGATTCTCCGGTTTCCTTTCCCAACATGACGCGGCAATCTCCCATAGTGGCATAAAGTCCTTTCCATTCCGAGAAATTGGTTCGAACGGTGGCCGGTGGCCTTTGCTGACCTCCTTATACACGATGTATTCGTGACGCAAGTGAGGGAATGGTTCTCGCCCAGTCAAAACCTATACCAAACACAGTAGAGAGAAATCAGCTTGATCTTGATCCCATATTTTGCACACGTCGCGACATACCTCAACTATCGTCATTCCGAGGGCATAAATATCGGTCTTCACCGTCCTCGACTCATGGTTGGTTAATCCTGGACTCTTCCACCTCGCCGTTCCACTACCTTTCAACCCCGGGGATGTGGCGTCGACTTTGTCATACTTCGTCAATCCAAAGTCACCAAGTAACGGCGTGAGGGAATCGGCCAAGAGAATGTTCGCCGCCTTGATATCTCCGTGGATCATATCACACGCATGTAGGTACGCAAGTCCTGAAGTAATTCCATGAATCTGTGACCATAGAAAGTGGCAAGGGTTAGGACAGCCTCTCCGGTGATAGGTCAGCACTTACAATAGTAGCTTCATCAAAGGCCTCAAATGCCGCGTGTCTTTGGTCGGATCCAGACCCCTGAGCGAATGCCGAGCTCGCCAGGTACTCCAACCGAGCAGCTAAGAACTTGGAGAGATCGCCGTGTGCTACCCAAGGCGCTACCAGATAGGTGATAGAAGATAGCTCGGCGACTCCATAGAATGGTAGAATGTTGACATGGTTCAAGGACAACCACATCTTCGCTTCTCGCATCCATCTCTGTACATGAGTCGAGGTAAGATAGACTGCAAATCATCATGGGAGAAGAATTACGTACGCGTTTGACAGCTATGGCCTCGGGGGTTCCCTCTATGATTCGGGGGCACTTCATAGCCAACCTCAGTTGTGTGGGCGCATAGAGACCTTGATATACATCGCTGTAGCCACCTAATTTGACTTGTCGTAGGACACTGATCAGGTGCGAGTCGGTCGATGATAGGGTGAGTCTTGGCAGGCCATTGACACGTGCGTTCCCGAGCGGCCTGATCGGGGTGTTCGGTAGATGAAGTATCGAAGTTTAGTGCGAGTGGGTTTCATTAATAGTTAAATATTACCTACATCGCTGAACCTCCGGGTTCCACAGACTGCATAGAGCGAGTATATTTAGCTTGTATACAAAGACACAACGGCGGGCGACTTGCCACAGAAGTAAAATCGGCGACTATATTTGATGTGTCTGACATCACCTCCTCCATATCCATGTTTATATCATCGTCTGAGGGTTGGGGGGGGGGGATAGGGTAACGTTAGGCGCTCGCGTTCAGTGGAGATGTGGAGGTTATAGCAGAAACTCGCTATTCAGTTCCCCAGCGCGTTGTATCCCGTTACTCAATTCCTGATAAGAGCCAGCATCGGAAGACAGGTGCAGTACGGAGTGTATCGAGGGCAGATCAGTGACCTGGTTTACTGACATCTGGGAATATCAATCGCTCGAAGGAGAGGCGGTAGAACGTGAGAAGTAGAATATGGTCCACCGCTGGGCTAGACAAGAAGGCAAAGCCTATATTTTTGTGGCGGGTAGCTGGGTTGAACGGAGTGGAGGGTTGGTGGTTGAGCGGAATATATTCGCAGCGAAAAAGCCTCAATCAGCCGCGTGCTGCATAGAAATAACCTTTGTCGTCCTGGGTCATACTTCCGGCCTCCAGGCGATACTCAACCTGACAGGATTTCTTTCAGTCTTAGTTCGGTCGCTGCAGAGTCTTGCCATATGCCTATGGTTCACATGCATAGTAAAAGCTCGTCGGGCGTTATGAACGATCATCACTTCACTGTAGCTCCCATTTATAGCTGCAGATTATAGTCGTAAGGTCTCAAGCTAAATGATAGCCACTGTCCTACTAGATTCAATACGGTCGCGGGTGATGTGACAAGGTCATTCCGATGAACCGTTGGCTGCTGCTGGAGTTGAGCTAGTGTGCGACGGCGACCGTTGCATAGCCGTGCCGCCCCCGGCCCCGCCGCCAACCTGCAACTGCAACTGCGCCTGTTGTTGTTGCTGTAACTGTTGCTGTTGCTGTTGCTGTTGTTGCATGGCCGCTGCCGCCATCGCTTGCTGTTATGTCGAACGCCAATAAGTCGTCAAATCATGCACAGCAATCGCGAAATGTGCTCACCATCCTCATATGGTGCTGCACGGCTTGCTGCATCTGCTCCTGCGTCATGTTTACGTTCATCCCGCCCATATTCATCCCATTCATACCCATGGCAGCCATCATGCTTGGGTCGAACGGTAATCCAAGACCGGTAAGATTCTGCTGCTGTTGTTGCTGGGCCTGTGCTTGTTGCGCCGCCCTCATCGCAGCAGCCAGATCCGCCCCGTTGGATGAACTAGAGCCAGCGACCACACCATTAGGGGGTTGAGCAGAAACCGCCATTTGCTGAGCTGCTGCTAGTTGCGCCTGAACAAGCGACTGCGACTGAGCCTGCGCTTGAAGCATGGCCTGCTGAGTTGCAGTCGCGACGCGTTGCATTTGGGGCGATGTGACGGGTGTGTTTGACCCCTGACCAGGGTTTGGAGACGCTGATGCCGCGGGATTGGAGTTTGTCGAATTTCCTTGGGCAGAGGCTGCGCGCTGGAGCTGAAGTTGCGCTTGCGCCTGTGCTTGCTGCACCTGAGCCTGAGCAGCAGCTGCTATATTTCTGATTTGTGCCACCTGACCAGGCGCTGGAGTCATCATCGCGCTGATCGATACCGGAAGCTTCATGTTTGGCGGGATCTGATTAGGCTGTGAGAGAATGATAATCAGTTAGGGGAACTAGGTTGATGTATCAGACGTTTTATGCTCCAAGTAGCTTACGTTCAGTCTCCCTGAGGCGATCGCCAACCGTATGCGCTCCTGCTTCTGCTGTTCCTGAGCCTGCACCATCTTCATATCTCTCTCCTGTTTGAGCTTGCTCAGGCTCTCAGGAGTGGGAGGGGGTCCACTCATGGTGTGCGTGTCATGAATGGCAGTCAAGACCTTGTTTTTAACCGCTTGCGACGCTAATAAGAGGGGAAAATATAGTGAGTACAAGTTAGGTACGTGCACAAAGAGAATTCTTCACGTTGCGCGCCAGAACCAAACCCACTTTTCGAACCCGTCACATCTCGCTTTTTCGTCATCCTTCTTATCGCCTCGATGAGACAGCCCCTCCTGATTTGCTTCTTCGTCAGCGAATCAAATCGCATTTGTGGCACCTGGCCCGGCGGCGGCATCATCTGAACGGATGGGGTTTGCGACATCGGCGCCGACGGTTCCTTGTATCTGTTCTGAGCGTTCCGAACACCGCGTCTCAGGCCACCAGATGGGCCACCTTCACTTTCAGCAGCACTGAACGCGATCAACGATGGATCAACCTGCGGCGATTGCTGGTCCATATTATTCCCTTTACTAGCCGACCCGTATAGTCGATGCCACCGCTCCATGCAATCGAATTCTGAGCGTCGGTCGGTGGCGATCGTCTTGCGCCACGTCGCAAAGGCGTCAGCGATGATATTCCAGTTCAAGGAGTATAGGTAGGCGAGATGTTTCAGCTGGGCATCTTCTGTTGGTGTCCAGATGTTGTTCAACCGGGCCTCAGGTTTCCCAGGTGTTCGAATGTGACTATGGGCGGGATGATCTTTCGGCCGTCGTTGACTCATGAAGAGTGCTATGATGGCAGATTGGTCAGCTATATGTGCGAATCACAGAATCAAACAACAAGGGGATCTCACCAGGCGGACTAGGCATATAGAACTCGGCCGGCTTCAGCTCAGTATTAGAGTCATCGGCAGGGTAATATTCGCCCAAGTCATCCCACTCGCCACGTTTCCATTTCTTGCCCGGTTGAAGTGTACTCAATAGCACCGGTTTGACATCCATAAGTCGCGAGACGTATGTGACCTTGCCTAGACTCGTGGTTTCATCGACCCGCTTGTCGAGTTTCCCTTTCGCGTCGTCGCGAGACATGAATGGTCCGAATGTCGCGAAGTCGGGGAACAGATCCGGTAGTTTGACAGGATCGTAAGTTACGAGACCAGGCGCTTCTTGCGCTTCTTCACCAGGAGTCGAGCTGGCTAGGTGCATTTTAGATAAATCGATCATAGTGCTCGATAAGCTGAGGCTGTCCAGTAACGGGGCACGTAACGCCTTTGATCGTTGAGAGCGAGCCTTGGCCTGAGACGTAGATTGAGGATCGATATCCATGCCGAACGCCGACGCGCCCTCTGGACGAACCCCATCGTCATTGATCATACTCAATAAATTCGCCTCTTGCCTAAACTCATCCGCATCGTCGGCGTCGGCGTTATCGTCCCCATCCGCGTCTTGGTCGCCATCGCCATCTGCATCTGGATCGGCCGTCTCCCTGAATCCGCTGAGATCCACACCCGCCTGCTCCTCCTTGATCCGAGAGTCTTCCTCCGTTTCCACCTTCGGTGGGCGTTCCAGCTCACGAAGAACCTCCTGGACTTGCTCTTCCGCGGCAACTGCGCCGGTGCCATCTACCGCATCTGGTTCCATGTCCACATCTTCCGTTACAATGGGTACGGCTGTTGGCTGCTCTTCAACGTCGTCCTCTGGGACCTCGTCAGGTTCGACTCTTAGAGCATCCTCGAAGACCTGGTCGTCTTGCCGTACGTCATTTAAGACAGTCAGGTCTTGGTCCGAGTTGTCGATCCGTCTTCGAATGGTCAGGACCGCTTTTTCCTCTGGGCTGGCGCGATGCCACTCGACAACCGCGTGTGCCAATTCGAACGCCGTCGCGATCTTCCATTTCCGTTCCTCTCGATAGTCAACGCTGAGCCAGCGCTAATGCATAAATATCGACTTAGCCTTGACCCATTGTGTCGCTTTCATCCGTGAACATACCATCTCGTCCAACATGTAGTCCCAATGCACCTTGGCGAGCGTCGGCCCCTTGCTCTTCTTCGGCTGTCTGAAGCTCCATTGACCTGCCATCTTCAGCCGTTCAACCAAAGCCATCGCACGCATGAACCTCAACTCCTTGAAACCCAGCGCCCACTCCTCCGTCGTCAGACATTTAGTCGCCCGCCTGAGATATTTGGACACTGGGGTCTGTTGTGCCTGGATGAAGGACCTGTAAAGCTCGAGACCTCCCTTCTTCTCCTTCTCCTTCTTTTTCGATTTCTTCCCCGGTGGGAGTGGATAGAGAGAGAGGGTGTATGGCGTGTAGAGGGAAGCGGCGATCGGGGAGGACATGATGTTTTGTGGGTCTACAGTAACGTTGGAATAGTCTGGAGATGATGGGCGTTGTGGCATTGGGGAATTGTGTCGGTAGTGTGGGCTTGTTACAAATATGTCGCCGAGCGTTCGTCGAGGCGGTGTCGAGGGCTCCGCCTGCATTTGGGCATCCTCATCTACATCGTCGTCGTACGACACCAGTCGGGTGGAAGAGTGCTGCCTTGCTTCGGATTCGGGAAGTAATCCCAGGGATGGTCCGGCCAGAGGGCTCTCTAGCTCCATGTCCACATCTTCATCCAGATCTCCGTCCACTTCCCCAGTGACCTCCGCCCCATGCTGAACGGCTTCATTATAAGTCCCTTGAAGTAGACGCTTTGACACCTCTTCCTCAACGTCCGATTCATCCTTGACCAAACCATCAACCTCTTCTTCGTCGGCTTCATGGCGTTCCACGATTACACTGCTGACCGGCGCTAACCCCAGCGGATCAGGCGACGAGTTATCGCGTGAAGGTGAAACCTTCCGGGGAACATAGATGACGGTGTCAAGCAGAGTAATGGTCTTGTACTGGTTACTGGTAGAAGCATCGGCCCATCATTCAATGCGATTTCGCATCAATTGACTCGTCGACACTCACTCTGCAGATATCGTCCACTCCTTCAGAAATTCCAGCTCCGCTTGTTCACGGACGTGATCCAGCTTTTGATCATCGGTCAAAAGTTCGCGCTGGCTCTCCATGGTGTTGTACAATTCGACCAGCATACGGTGTCGCGTAGCCTTGATTTCCCTAATCTCGAAAGGGGGCGGCAAAAAGCTCAGGAACAAATAGTATTTTTCGCTCTTAGGAGTCGGTAATCTTACTCGAGCTCCTTGAGTCGCAGTTTCAATGAGGAAGCTCGGTTGGAATGGTCCTGGAAGCGGTCCTCGTTTTTAGCTCAGAAGGTTCTACTTGAACGCATGTTGTCACTGCACCCACCTCTGCGGGAGACCCTGCAGACTCTGGAACAGACCTAAACCGGCCCTTCGATGGTTGCGGCGCGGGTGATGCCATTGATAGTAGCCGTTTTGGACTCTAGGCGTTGCGTTCCTTTGGAGGCCGGGCGCGATCAAGACCCAAGCCCGGAAGTGTTCGGTTACAGACTATAGAGGAGTCCTTTGCAATATAACGTGGGTACGACAAGCCTTTTGGAGCCCTACAAGTGGGCGAAATTTGGAGGCAAGAATGGGATGTAGTCGGGAATGAAAGAGTTCGAGACCGCGGTTCAATTTCGACTGTCGCGTCTACCCGACCAAAGCTGTGTATATTCAGCGTTCAGAAGATTAAATGATCATGTGGGGTGTTTCTGTCCTTGTGAGAACACACAAGACATGATAATCCGGGCTGCGAGCGATAAAGTCGCGCTGTGGAAAGCCGACATGATGGGTGATGACGAAAGGGGTCTATTTTAAGGATACTGGATGATTCAAGAATCTTTTGGTTTGACGGTACCGTATTCCAGATATGTATCGATCCGCATAACGTGGAACACATCCACCTCGAGCTCAAGGCCAAGAGCCTTATCAAGCCAAAGGTTGTCCACACCATTGGCCACGAGGCTCCCCACGCGTTAGTCGCACATCTGGAAAATGTTTAGGACATAGACAGATGTGGGGCCCCAATGCACGTTATCGAATAGAATACCAACGCAGAACAGTACACTGCGGTATAAAGGTAGATGCGAATAAGCTCCCGAAACTTGATGCACAGTTAACCGCGGTCTTCCCGTACACTGCCCTGAACCTCCTCCCTGAACCGCACACAATCTCTTGAATTTCTCCCACTCACCGTTTCATCTTGGATTTTCCTTTACATTTTTCTTGGACGGTCTAGCGACATGAAGCCCAGCACGGCGATCGCGCCCTTCTGGGAGATCAGCCGGGCAATGAGCTACGGACTCGTGCCAACCGTGCTCTATATCATTGGCCATCCCTTTATCCTCCTCCACCCAGTATCCCTCTCTCAGATCTTCTTCGCATATGTCTGGGTCTTGTTCGGACCAGGCTCTGACGAAGGGGGATATGATACCAAGACAAAACTCCTTACACCACACGCATCTGGCATCGTCGTCGATCTCGGAGCCGGATATGGCGTCACCGTATTCTACTTACAGCGCGATCGCGTCACCAAGTACGTCGCAGTGGAACCCAACAAAAGGATGCACAGCGAGATTAGGAGAAACGCCGCCCAAGCTGGATACGCCGAGGAGAAAGGCGAGCTCATCATCTTGTCCTGTGGCGCTCAGGACTTCGAAACCATCAATGGCGTCTTGGGCGGTCCCAACAACGTGGACACCATTATCTCGGTCCTTACCTTTTGCTCAGTCCCCAGCCCTCGAAAGACGATCTCCAATCTCATGACCGACACCCTCAAACCTGGCGGTCAACTTCTGTACTACGAGCACGTGCAGTCTCCGCGTGCTGATGTAAGCGTATGGCAGTCCTTCTGGACACCCATCTGGAGCTTATTCTTCGACGGATGCTGCCTCAACCGTCCGACACATCTTTGGATCGAAGCGTTGGAGTGGGATTGGCAGGCATCGGACATGTGGGGAAAGGAAGGCGAGCCGGAGGAGAACATTTGGTGGCACAGAGCGGGTCGATATACCAAAGTAAGCGATCCAAGTTGTATATATAGCACGATTAAAAGCTGAATCCCTCCGAACATAGCCGTCCAACTTGAGAGAGATCCTCCAAGCCAAGGACTCCGAACTCCAGAAAAAAATCATCAAAGCTGAAAATGGTCTATACGACCTCGAGCGGGAGAAGATTGAACTCGCAACGAGCCTCAAGGACGCGAAAGCCAGCATTCAACCCCTTCAAGCAAAAGTGGCACAGGTGGAATCTCAACTCACCGCATCCGATGCCAAGGTGACTTTTCCATCTTGCTCTTTTTTTAAAATAAGATTTTTTGTCTCATTTACGATTTATTATCATAGCTTCGTGAGACGGAAACTCGTTTGGAGTCGGCCGAGAGTTCAAGGCTCGCTCTGGAGAAGGAATTGCAAGACCTTCGACAGCAAGTCCAGGATACCGAGCATCAATTGAAACTCGAGCAAGCCAAGGTACGCCTTTTGTGCTTGTTGCCATATTGGCGAGCACGCAACTAACGCGTGTGATTCAGGCTTCTGCACTGACGAACCAAATAAAAGACGGGGATCAGCACAGTGCGGGACTGGTGGAACGGTTGGTCGCACTAGAGACAGAAAAGGTCGGGCTCCAGAGCGCCATTGAAGCTGTTAAAGCCGAAATTATGAAGAAGTCTTCAAACGTGTGTTGTTTTACCTCGCTTAATTCACGTCTTTATTCGCGTACTCACTAAAATCTCCCTTTTTGTTAAATGAAGGCGGAAGGATTGGAAACCACCGTCAAGTCTCTCCAAACGCAACTCGCAGACTCCACTTCAGAGAGGGCTCGATTATCCACGGAACTTGAATCGCTTCGGATGCGACAGGCCGAGCAAGACAAAACACTCGGAGAAGCGGAGGCGAAGGCGAAACTCCTTGCGACCCAGACAGAAGAACTACAGAACTCTGTAAAGTCTCTCAAGGCACACCTAACCGAATCAGAGGAGGAAAAGGCTCGATTGACAACGAAAGTTGAGGCGCTTACGTCAAGCCTGGCCGAGCGGGACAGGTCGCTCGAGGAAAGCAAGACCGAAGCGGCGGCATCGGATTCGGAGAAAGCTGATGCGGTGAGTCTCAGGACAAACGACTTGGCGGCAAGTGAAACTGATCTGTTCATCGCCTATGTTAGCTGGCGGAAGCCTCATCAAAGTTCAATGCACTGCAGGCGGGGAACACATCACTGACCCAGAAACTGGAACAGTCGGAAGCTAGTGCGGCTACCTTGGCCCAAGAGGTCCGCATTCGCAGCTCGTCAGATACGCTCGCTCTCACATCACTTCATCTCACATTCAGATATCCGAGAAACAAGCTCAGATTACCACTCTGGAAGCGGCGAGGGAAGCCTTGGATCAAACCATAAAAGACGTCGAGGCCAATGTCCGTTCCTCTTTTTAGTCGACTTTCCCAAGTTCTGTGACTAACGAAGAACGCTGTCGTAGATGTCAAAAGCCAACAAAAACATCGAGAGCTTAGAATCTGAGAAGAGGAAGTTGGAGGCACAACTGAAAGCAGCGGAAGATGGCTACAACGTTCCGGTAGGTCTAGCCGAACCAATCTCCCTAGCCAACTTATCACTGACGAATGACCAAACGTAGCCTGTGGTACTCAACGAAGTGAATGAAGGGTCGATTTATCCTACCCGCGCAGGCACTGCCCCCGTGAGTCACCAGACACTGACGAGTGATCACCTAGCTGATCAGATCCATATCGTCTTCAAGACTGTGGTTGATGAAGGCCAAAAACCAGTGACTCCCCCCGCATCTCCTCAACTGCACCCTCGCTCTAAACCGTCGTCGGAGGCTTCTCAGCGGAGTCACCGTGGCTCGCTCAGGTTCCCATCTTTCACCAAGGGCGGCAGTAACAAGAAAGTCGCCGAAAGTGCGGGCGTCCACTCCTTCGAGGTTGTCAACAGAGGGGTGATGCCACACGAACAGGATGCCGAACTAGGTCATAAAACCGGTAGCTTCAGGAGGCGCATCTCCGCGGTCTTCCATACGGATAGGCCGAAGGAAAGGGGTAACCATCCTCGTCGCGCCAGTGAGGTAGGGTCTCTCCAGAAGCCGGTAGGGGCCACGATGCCGACCGAAACGTCCAGTCCGAGCAAATCGGTCACCCAACGGTTCCACCAAGCACAGCCCAGTTTGTGATTTTCTGATTGTACATCCGACGAAAACGCGGCATGTAGCTGAGTTGTACGACGTTGGAGGTCTCCTGCTCAAATAAGTTTTCTCTATTTTTGTCATGTGTTGTGCAACCGCTCCTTAAGAATCTCATATACCAACACAATCACGCTAACTCGACAACACAGGCTTTCGTGATATGTACGCGTGGATCGAGAAAACCCTTTACTACGCATCATCACGGGCGATAATACCCATTCTATTTATACTCCCAGAGGTCGCAGGCGGACGGACGAAAGAATTTGTATCAGGTTCTGAAGCCACGGTAGATCACTCTCCAGATGGAGCAATAATAACAATTCGAGTTCAATAGACTGGCTATAGGGCTGTCAGGGACGCCCATCGTATGGCACCAACCAGAAAAGCTACGAGACTAGCCAGACTCTAAAGTGAAAGGACCAACGAGTGAGGGGGCAGTCTAGGTATCAAGATCGGGAGAGGGTTCGAAGTCAAAAGCGTACATATATATGAGACCATGATTGAAGAACTGGGACAGAGGGAAGCGAATCAGTCGCCTGTATGGTAAATGCTGTGGTGTAACGACCTACGGTATCCGAAGGAAGAATCGAGACTAGATGTATCAAACCACCCGCTCCAGGAAGACTTCCTCAATAGATGGGCATCGGAGCTTAATGCCTTCCGTGAAGTTGATTCTTTGAGGATCGGTTATGATATGCCAACAAACTCCAGGTGGGACGTGAACGGTTCTGAGGCGGTGAAACATAGGGAAGCGTTTACGAATCTGAAAGTAAATCGCGATGTCAGATCAATCCATAACCAAAACGCCGTGGTCCTGAAGAATACGTACCACGCCAAGGTCTTGTGCGCAAATCCCCTTCAAATAAAGACTTTCGACCTCAATAAGGTATGCCGCTGCGCCACGTAAAATGCCTTTCAGATGATTCAGACCGATATTGAGGACTAGGGTGAGTATTGGCGATGCAGAGGTAGCCAAGGCTTGCCAAGCTGCGTCTTCTGGTACTTGTCGTATGTCTATCAAGTTCAGAGACGTTACTGGGCGGCAAGGGACCAATTTAATAGCTTCTATCACTCCTGAAACCAGTGTACGTAGGTGAGGGATGTCCGTAGGTAGAATCCATTCGTCCATGTTCCAGTCGCCCGCCCGTAGTTCGAGTCTCTCGAAGAGAGGCTGCTGCCGTAGTATCATGGCAAGCTCGTAGTTCCCTCCGGTCCTTCGGAATCCACCCCTGTAGGCTGGCCCGCTGAGGATCAGCGAGGTGAGAGATCCTGGGACCAGTGCCGTCCTGACAACGGAATGGGATATCGTCCAAAGCCAGTCAAAATCATAGAGTGTGAGGGACTTTATGTTGCCCATTTGGAGGAGGGATGTACGAAGTCCTTGGGAGAACTGAGTCTCGTCGTGCCAGCGCCCCTGCTTGACCCACTTGGACTTCGATAGCAGGTGTCGCGATGGTCTCTGTCGTGAATCACGTACAGGAATTGTCTTGTATTGCCTTGGAATGAGAGATCCTTCGAGCCAGACTATCATCTGTGATAGGTCTGGGTGAGCTGGATTATTCGGGATCTGCGGTGCGTTGTATACGTATGTGCCTGTACAAGTAGGTTTCGGCCATGCACTTCATTTTTTGGCACGTTCGAAGAACCGACACCATATCGCTCATATTGAGGTGACAGATGATCTCCAGGACGAGCTCTGGCGGCAGCTGCCATAAGCCGCCTGAGGTTGGCGTAGTCGTAGTTTGCAACGGACGCCGCTGAGAGGCCCTTGAAAAGATGTTTTGCCATGGTAGTAATAGTTTCTAGGCAAGGTGTGAGACGTATGCTTTGATACATCCAAATTACCGTAGACTCACCATCTTGTTGCTGGAACGCAAATCCATAGCATAGTCGAATGCAGCCAACTGGTCCAGACAAGAATGGGCCCTACCTCCTTGAGTTTTCGCTTCGGAGGACCTTTGACACCCTACAGCGTGGCTTGGCTTCTTGCTTGGACTCAACGTTCATGTATGCCAGCTTCACCGAATCACTGGGCTTAATTTCTGTCTGGATCAGAGCTGGTAACGAGGAAAGTTGGCATCACGTTAGATCTACCTTCGACCAATTCGTTCCTGGGGGTAATCACGCCCGGTTCATAGCTTAAATGCTTGGTATGCTCGAGTACGCTCTAATGCTAGACTTCGACTGTAGGCTGCCGCTGCCTTACTAGGATTATTTCCGGCGTTTCGGCTTTCAGGTGACCGGCTTAAGTGTTAGAAATGTGAGAGGTCGAACTAATACGGTCCTTAATTGAATTTCGCCCCATTCTTTCGCCGGTATTTGACGTGGTCGTTTGGACGGCTCTCCGGATTGTGTATCCCTTTCCATTCGAATATGGTGAGCTAGTGTTTGTCGTTCAATATTCTAATCGTTAACTTAGCTAACCACGGTTGACGTAGATCGGGCGATTGACAAGGCGCGGCCAGCAAAGATTTCGCCAGCTCGTGTCAAAGCAGCTTCATCAGAAGCGACAGACTCATGATGTACTGCTGTGCCAACTCCCCACAGAAGTCCTCTTGGTCATCGTAGCCAGTCTGGCTGGTCTCCAGAGCCACGACCCGCAGGCTGCCGTCGACCGACCCGGCTTACTCCCTCTCCTCCAAACATGTCGCGTCATGAGGGACGTCGTCGAAGCATTCTTGTACAAAGATATTATGATCACCTGGAACTGGGGATTCCGCATTCAATTGCTTCTTCGAACACTCGGCGATCGGCCTGACCTTGCCAGGCGTACGACAACCTTCGAGGGCCTCTTAGCTCCGACGAACTACAATGACCTGACGGATTCGAAATACAGATGGGTGGGTGATCGTCGGAGGAAGAAGTTCGAAGTCTTGGTCGTCCGCGCGCTTGGAAATCTGTCTAATCTCCGGGAACTCAATCTACGCGATATCTACTTCGGCCCGGCGACGCCGCCATGGTCCGCTCCGATAAAGCTCCTTGGCTACTTCCATCGCACGCCCCTCACCTCTCTCGGTGTGAGCGGACCACGGGTATGGTGCGAGGCTGGAGTCACGTCGCCGGGACATCTACGCGTTCAGACCGAATGTGCGGCAGAGGTCTTCTCCCTCATTCGGAATCAACCACTTCTCCAACGACTCCGTTTACCCGTCGGATTCGGGGAGTTGTTGGAAGAGAAGTTCTCACCCACAGACATTCCGCAACTGACGTCGCTATCCGCCGCGGCGAGCGACGCTAGGCTCATCGTACCCGGCCGACCAGTCACATCCTTGGATCTGCTCACTGTCCCATCCCGTCGCTTCGCAGACATCTGGAGGGAGATCAGCCGCTCGACCGCGCCACTGGTACAGATTACCCTCCATATCACATCTGATTCCCCACTCGCATTGAACATGCAAGCGATGGCCGAGCATCTTCAAGACCTCGAACGTCTGTCTCTCATCGGAGTTGGAAATATTCATTACGAAGCTGTCAGTCGAAACCTCATATCTTCTAATCTCTTGACACTGAAGTATTTGTTCACAATCATACATAGATTGCAGCTACCCTTAACTCGTTGGCACACCTTCGTAGCTTCAACCTGTACCTCGCATACCCTGAAGACGGCCAACCCGTGCACGTCGACATTTGGAGTAACTTAAGTGTATCGCTCCCCGGCCTCGTTCATATCTATCTTGCTCGGGGCTCCGGGCATCACCATTGTTGTGCAGGTTGCAATGGAATTTGAGGTTTCAAGGTTTTGGGCTGAGGTTTTGGAAGATCTGGGTCAATCGGTCAGTTCTTGCTTTGCACTCAGTTGGCTCGACGTCCCTATCCTTTTTGGTCACATTTAGCAGAAATTTGCGATCACATTTTGGTTGGTCTAGTGATGTTTTACTTTCGTACGTTTATTTGGGCGAACCATGAAGACATAGCAGCCCTGGGGGTTGTGTCTGGGACATTCTTGTTGCTGTCACTTGTAGTCGTTCATTTACTGAGGCAAATACACGTTCTAGAGCGTGGTGGGCTTGTACATTGAAGACGATATCCGACAAGTATTATACTATCAGGGGGGCAAGGTACTTCGATCTGACTATATCCCTGAAATCCTCAACTAGGTCCATGTGCAATTGTCGGCAATTGTTTTCTGGCCTCTGGCCTCCAATCTGTCTCAACGAGCCGGCGAGTTCGCTCGATGAGGGCACTCATTCTCATATGTGGTAGGATATACCTGCAAGAACAAATTTAAGGTCTGTTAGGAATAAAACTTGATACGTGCCCGGACCCCTTAACACGAACCACTTGCCTGTCAATCGGTGTATCCATGGCTTTCCTAATCGCGGCTTCCAACCCTATCCGATCTCCTATTTTTACGTGATATACATACGGTTCGTCGAGTCCTAGGTAGAGTATCGCGTCTTGCTGTGCCACCCAACGGGACCGATCCTCTGGATGCTTATGATCCCAACTTCGTATCGGGTTGATGAAGGGTACGCCCATACACAATGCCTCCCAAGGCGTCGGGCTCAATGGCGGGTTTCCAATACCCATCACCACCCGACTCCTAGCAAGAGCGGTTTGAAACGTCGTTCGGTTGGTAATGCTGTCCAGGATGGTGATGCCTGGTGGGGGTGCTTCAAGGATTCCGGGAGCGTCATGCTTCATCTTCCCTACGAAGGTGATGTTCGCCTCCGCAGAGAGATTCTTATAAAATTCGTCCTTTTTGATTCGTTCGATGCTGTCGTTGTCGTCTTTGTGCTCGAGGATGTATTTGTCGGTGACGAAGAGTTTCAGACCTTTGGCGAAGACATATGCTTGTCGTGGGCGGGAGTTGTGTGGTACGAATGGTACTTTCGTGCATGTTCTCTCGAGACTATACCCGAGGTAGTAGTTGTCATGCCCATCTGAACGTGGCGTCCACATCGAGTAGTCTTCAGGTGAGAGGGTGAACGGACTTCCTAAGGGATGTTTCGGATTATTCCAGAAATGCATGCTGAAGATCTTCCTGCAATATAGATGGTGAAAGAGCAGTAAAAATAAGCGATTGCGTTTTAGGAGTGAGTTAGCATGGCCAACTTTACCAGAGAGGAATGTTTAGGTGAGTAGCATTGGGCGCGAACAGGGGTGCGTCAGGATTGGCTTGAACGCATGAGATATTGAAGAGGCAATCCATCGCCTCTCCTTGATTCCACACGATGAGCTGAACATGTTCGTGATACTCCCGCCACATCGAGTACAGCTCCATTCTGTTGTTGGGGATAAGCATCGAATAACCAAGCGCGTGTAATGAGTCCATCTGAAAACAAAGATAGCTCTCAAGATGAGCTATGGATACGACTTAGGTGGTGTGTCCAATTTCCAATTTACTCACGAACGAGTCGCACCAGAGATCTTCTCCTTGGGTAGACCCTTTCAGAACCGCCTTGAAGTGATCCAACGCTAGGATCACCTGTATCAACACACCATAGATGAGTAGGTCGTTGGCAGCCTGCGGGAAAATAGATCACGCACAAGCTTTCCACTGTTTTCTGTGCAGGGACTAGCACTCGATTTACACGATTGTAGCCTCTCGTGATACGGTCGATTAAACTCGGTTCGATTGACCTCCTTCCACGACCCATCTAGGGCCATGTCCAAGACAGAAGGCCTCTCTCCACCTTCAGAGAATGGTGGTGGGTCATTTTCAAGCCGAAGCCACGACGGCCGTTCCAACGAGACGACCGTGTGATATTCGAGGAGAGCACTGAGAACCACGCATCCAAGGATGGCAGCGACGAGTTTCTGCCAATTTTTGCGGACGATGGGTGAAAGCATCCACGGGGTCAAATGCAACGTCGTCGAATCCAAGTCGCCGCTGATGATGATTACGCGTCAATCAAGCGCAAATTGTGCCTGTTAGGAATTACCTGGACCTTGACGAGAATGGTCGACGAGACCGGATGACATTCAACACCCCAATCAAGCTTCTAGACGTGAGAAAGCATATTGTATTCATGAATCGCCGCATAAACACAAGAAAGGAGATAACACGAGAAATAATACAACGAAATCGGTCAAAGTCAGACGCTTAGGAAACGAACAGGACCACAGCATGTCCAAATCGAAGTGAGAGGATTGTCTCAGAAAACTGCAGATAACGATACTGAGTAGCTGCCACGAGACCGCTTGGACCGCGGGGCATTGTCGAACTCGTCCTCGAAGCCACGTTTGCGTTGACTCGGGCCAAGCGTCGATGATTTCGGTGGCTCGGTCTGGGGTCCATCTTCGAAGAGGCCGAGCCGGCCGTTCTTGAAATCGTTAAAGAGCTTGTGGACATCATCGAAGGTTCTGGTTTCTGGGGACTTGCATAACTTCGCGTAGGCTTGCAAAAGGGCTGTTGCGCCTTCGTACTTGCCTTTGACGCGGATGAGCTCCGGCTCATCCAAAATGTCCCTTTTGTTTTTGCCCACTGTAACCGGATCGGCATCGTTAAGACTGTCGAGAGCATCGAACATCCACTCTGTTGGCTGCGAAACTCCTGAGAACATCAAACAAGTCCAAAGCAAGACCCAGAAGAGTGATTCGATATCATGGCCGACCGCATGGTTTGGCCTTTGCTTGCCTGGACGTGGGAGAAGGTCCGCTGCGATAAATGGCAGAGTTCCCTTAAAGTTGTAAAGCAGTCAGTTTAAAAGAATGATGAGATGAAGCAAAGGGCGTTGCCACTTACAGTCAGATGGTGGTGAACGTCGCTTCCTTCGTTTGCCTTGCCATCCTTAGTGACTCGCATGGCCAGACCCAGATCAATGATAAATCCACGCAATGGCTCACAGGTCATCACAAGGAGGTTCCCAAATGAAATATCACGATGTAAAATCCCAGCCATCCACAGCTCCTGGATGGCTAATTCGCCAAACTCGGTAAGCGAGCGAGCGAGCGAACAGGTGAGTGACATGAACACACCTTCTAGGCAGTCATGAGCCACGCCGATGAGCTGCGCGGCGTCTTGGGTTTCGGCCAGGTTCTCGCCGACGTCCTCAAAGACGAATCTGAGGAGTACCCTCTCGACCTTTGGTGCCTTCTCAGACCGTTCCAACTTCCACTGAGGACTTGCTTTTGAATTGATTGCCCCTTTCGCAGTAGATGAGGCCGGTGCCATCAGGTGCTTCTTTCCGCCCATGAAACCCATCTTTTCTTTTATTGGACGGCGGCGGCGGTCCATAGGATCTCTTTCCTTCACCGGTTGAGTTTGCTCCTGCGGTGGAGATGCAGGCTTCTCAACCGGTGTCGGCACAGACCGTGTTGGTTGAACCTTCCTCCAGCAACCCGTTATATCTGACAGTGCGATGCGTTGCCGGTACTCTCGCGTATGTTCCACTTCCTGGGAAAAGGCCAGGTGTCCGACGCCTCTAATTTGATTCGCCTCCGCGTAGAAGGCACCTTCGTGTGGCCGTGAATCGTCCTGATAGTTTTGTTTGATGATATAGCTCCGTCCTTGATCCGCCTGGCCCTCTATCACTTCCCATGCCTCCCACACGATCGTCGACCGGCCAAAGTTATAGTCTAGGGCGATACGAGAGACGGGATCCCCACCCAGCACGAACACTCTGGGCCCTTGATCCTTCAGCATGTCTGGTCGTAAAGGTTTCGGGATCGTGACGCGTCCGTCGGCATCTCGCTCGACAAGATCCCTCACCGCGCTCGGCAAGATCGTGAGCGTCGTCCTCATGTCGTCAGGGTCGTAACTTGAATGCACTCGACCTGCATTTGAGAAGCTCAGGTCGAACCCGAGGGTCTCGGGATCGAGAGCTGCCAGACGGCCGATAAGCTCGATGAACTTCTCTGGTTCCCGATGGTACCACAGGGATTCCGTCACGTAACATCCCGCACTGTCCCATCGGAACACTCGACATGTGTCCTTGCTGATCAAGAGGGTATAAAAGAAGTTCCGGTCCGGTTGATCGATCTTCATGGCACGAGCGTAACGAGCGACCTGAGTGATGGCTCTTGCATCAAAGACGGTATCGAATTTCACCTCGATCCCGATATCGATGTCCTTCCACGCATAAGAATCCTCTGTTGATGAAACCACTTCGTCGTCGATTAACACCAGCGCTAAGTCAGGCTTCAGATCAGGTTCGGCCACCATCTCGGAGACGAAATCGAGCGGCTGGTTATAGCAACCGACGAAGCTGCGCGCCAGATGCGATTTGGATTTCTTGGGCTGAGACGCGTTGGGACGAGGATCGGGGTTGATGGGCTGAGGCCAGTTCTCGTCGCCGCTCAGTCCGTTCTTGCGGAAGTAGGTTTGAATGGCCGTCATTAGGGCGATGAGCGGCTCATAAAGTACCTGCTCTCGCAGCTCGGCAGTCTTTAACCTTGGGTTGCCCTCCGCTGCAGTGGCTACGTGTTGGAGAGGGTAGAACGCATCGTCCTTATACCACATGGGGCCGATGTCTGGCTGTACGCTTGCGGGCTTTTTGGTCGTGGAGTTACGAGTTCGAGCTGATGTTGCTCCTTGGTTTGGGCCTTGGTCAAGATTGGCATCCGACGCGACGGGTACAACGGATGAGAGTTTCTCAAGAAATTTATTCGCCACCAGGGCGTATTCCTTGGCGACTGGAGACTCGGTGGCGGGGATCGGTGGCGACGGGTACAAGAAAGCTTTGACGAAGCTGTCATATGTGACCTCGAACATCGTATCCTTGAACTCCCGTATAAGATGATCATCGACAACTTTTTTATTTTCGTTCGCCCGAGTAGTAGCGGGAATAGATTTCAAGGGAGAGGAGCCCGACGGGTTTGCGGCCATGGTGAGAGGGTGAGATTGGGGGCGGAATGTGAACCAACTCACTATCTTCTGAGGTCGTATATGTATTTACCCTAAGGTTCAAGAGGGGTTCGCGGTTTTGTTCAGTGGATGTTTGGGCCATAGGGCTTTTGTTGGTTTGGCGTTTTGTCGTCGTTGAACAAGGACAATACGGTCCTAAGAGCCCAAACTCCGGGTGGCGAGCGCCAAACGCCAATTCGATGTTCGCTCCAAGGTTTAATGATAGGGAGACGAACTTGTCCAATATACGTTTGCGCTCACAGGATATTATAAGCTCGGCAAGGCTGCTTCCTCTCCAGAGACCATTACGATTGGGAGACTGAAGGAATGTTTGGAATGATGAGAGGTGCATACCTGAGGCCCAGGTTCAATCTGACGAAAACCTCTTTCTATGGACTGCAAAAGATACACCTATGGTAACTATAGCCTACTTGTTGTAGCATTCAGAGCATGTACCCACACGCATGAACATACGCAAACCAATGAACTGCATCAGCCTTCACTTAATGTGCCACTAGCTTACATTCTGAACTTGCGATGGCGACTCTGGCTGGAACCGAGGATGATCAGAAGACGGCCGGGCCTCATGGCCTCCCACAGAGCGGTTTCATCAAATGGATGGATTCTACAAGATCTAAAGTAGAGCCGACCAGCGATGTTTTTACAGTGTTGGACATCCGCCTTTCTCCGCCTCCTTACAAGCACTGAGAGTAGTAATCTAAAGGAGGGAGCAGGAGGAGGT
>WSUE01000374.1:0-29616 GCA_019633535.1 Tulasnella sp. JGI-2019a
GAGTGGTTAAACTCTTAGGGGGCGCTTCTTGCAGCATGGGAATCGGACTTCGCCCGGACACTTGCTTCTTGGCGCGCGCGTAGAACTTGAACATAACCCCGTTAACGGTGACTTCCCCTCCGCGCGTGTAGATACTTCAACATGTAGAAATGTTGGCTTTCCAAGGCGCGCGGGTAGAATGAACAAACATAACAAATGTTGACTTGGGGACTTGGCACGCTTTGCAAGATTGAATGTAAACCAATAGGCATTTGCTTGGTGTGACGTCGCATAGGGCAAATGTAGGCAATGAGGGCAAATACAATATGACATTCAACATCTACTCTAGCTGCTGCAGCAATGATTACCCCTTTTTTCCCTTGACATTCTAAAACCTCCAACTACTATCTTTTCAATGGGACTTTTTTTCATTGTGCAAACACTCATTTGGTTTGTGGTTGAGCTTGTTGAAGTATTGAACAAAGATGAACAAAGTGGGATCAAAGTGAGATCAAAGCATAGGCCCTGACAAAATTCCAAGCCATCAAAGTTCCATCCACAGAAACACTAGGAAAAAGGGGATTGGTGAAGTATTCTAGAGGGCTTAAGTGCTGACCATCAGGGGAAAGTATGGCATGTAGCAGGGTGAGAGAGCTGTGACATCACAAAGGTAGATAGTTCTATCACAATTCCAACATAACCCATGCTGAAAGAACCCTTTAGCCACATGGCAAATGTGAGAAATCTGTAACATAGTACTATTGCTTCTATCTAAGAATAACTACTGCAGCTTCTAAATGACTCAGGCATGACTCAGGCCAGCTTCCAGTTACTAACTATAGGTACTGCACACTGCAAACCTAACAATAGCTACTGCAGGCTCCAGATAATGTCACCAGTGATGTCATCAATATTTCTTGGAATGTTAAGTCTATTAAGTCTGGTAACTCTGATGTTGCTGGTTCCTGAGTCAGGTCTCCAGAGTTGCCAGTTCCTGGTTCAGGTCCCTGTTGATGGCTCTCTGGAATCTATTACTATGATGAGGGCCTAGTTGTGAACAGGCTTAGGGAGCAGTGGTTTCCTGTAACCCCCCCCCCCCCCGGATGTGGGAATGACTCTTTCAAATTTCAAATGATCATGCACTAAAATCAACAAAAGAATGGGGTTTGGCAGCGACAAGATGTGGGAAAGCTGTGGTGCTGTACCCGGTCAATGCATTGCAGAAGGACATGGGAGCAAATCGGGACCTAGCTAGGGCAGGTACATCAAGATAGAGCAAGATTTTTAATTAATAGTGAAGGAAGGAGATTGTCAAAACTAAGCCCTCTGACACCTTCAGGGACCTGAATGTTAGATTTGTGGTGAGGGCGGTAATTCATAAGAGGAGAAGGGCATGCTCCTTCATCCATGAGTTATAACAACTACACACATGTCTGAAGTAATTGTCGTTGATGGAAGAAATATGCCATCTTCAGGCTTTCGCTCGAAATAGGTGTCCAACCTTCATGCCCTTGTTTGATCATAAAGCATCCGATCTCAAAAGACTCCAAGTTCGGGCAAAGCCGCACCAAAAATTCCGATAACCAGTCCACCAGATCTGCTGTTACTCCAAGGTGTTGTAAAGTCAAGCTCCTCAGTGCGGACAGTGACGTGTCTGGCTGTGGCGCCTCGAACAGCTCTGGAGCTGGGGGCTCGACAACGAGTGAGGCGGTAAGATGCGTTAGTACGGTTCCAGAGTATCGGGCGAGTGTGATCAGACCGTCGAGACTGCATGTCGTTTCGTGTGTGCACGCCCCTCCAGGGGGTGGATTGAGTCGGCGGGTCGCAGTTTGCTTCATCACGAGCTTCTGCAAGTTGGGGATCGATTTTCCCAAGACCTCGCAGTGTTCTTGGGTGAACCACAGCCATATCTGCCGTTTGTGGAGTACTAGCGACACCAGCCCATGGTGACCTTCGCCCCGCAAGAATTTCATGGTGTACCCAAGGTTGTCCCAGAGCCAAACCTGCGCGACTTCTAGCTCCAGAGCCTCGAGGAATGGGCAGACGGGTACCGAAGCCGTGTAGGTAGCGTTCACGAGTACGTCGAGCTTGAGGTTCTTCACCTTCTGAGTTTCTGTTTGGATGGGAACAGAAAAGAAGTTCTGCGAATTGCGTACGAGGGTTTTTTTTCAGTTAAAGTCTATTCTATACAATTGGTCTCGCGAAGGGATCTTACGTCTTCAGCTTTGAGTTTCGGGAGCGCTTGCTCGTTATAGAGGACCTTCAACAGTCGACTGAACTTGACCGACCGAAATCTCCACTTGGTGTCGATTGCAAACGAGCTCCAGCGCTTGCAAACAAGCGCGGCGACAACGAGCTCCTTGGATGAGAGCCTCTCGAAGATTCGTAGAAGCAATTCAGTCGTGTCCAAAACAATGTCCCTAGCAGAACTGGTCGCGGGTCGCGCTGGCTGAGATGTTGTCATCCGTGTCGTGGTCATGGAATGGTGGATCGATGAATTCAAAAGACAAATGACTTGTTCCGGATCAGACCGTACATAAAAAAAACATAGATCGCACTTCAAACAATGAGAAGGGTCGCACATAATCTCACACAAAGTGGCATAGCATGGTATGGCATAGCATGACTCATGGGAAAAGGTATAAACTTCAAGCTAATACATCGGGGAGGGTTATACAATCTATAAGGGAGTAGGAATAAGTCACAAGCCAATACAGTGAATGACAGTGATATGGCGTACAGTGGGAGAGGGAGATGCAGGGTTGGAATGTTCAGAGTGGGGGTTGCAAGAAGCAAGAGACCAAAAACAAGAAAGTTCCCATGCGTGATCGGAAAAATAGTGAAGGTGATATGGACAAAAGAATGCAACGAGTGTGTGGTGTGGTGGGTTGTAATTCTGCACCTGGGATGAAGAAGCTGTGAGAGGGAGAGGTACCAAGAGAGCCCGATATGAGGATGAGAATGCAAGACAGTGATAAGGATACGAAATACAAACTCAAAAAAATCGAAGGTGAAGAAAGGGAAACCTTGGTCTTTGATGCTTTCTTTTCCTATTCACACCTTTCGGCTCCGGAGGGACTTGATGGGTCTAGACGCTAATCGCCTAGGTGCTGGTGTACCCCTCGCAGCGGAGGATGATCCGAAACGGTTACCGGATCGATCCATATCCACGTCATCATCGTCATCATTGTCGCTGTCGCCTCCGAGTGCGACCGTAGGCTGACGTCCGGACGCCCACCTTAGCCTCTTCGCTATTGGCTCCGGCTCGAGCGAGTCGTCCCGATCATCATGTCCAGCGTTCTCCTTGGCTGAGCGACGCCTCTTGGGTGTCCTAGCGGGGAAAGTTGGCGTGAGGAATACTGGGGCCACTACCTCACGGATGGGGCGGTTCCACCTCGCACGCGTGACAATCGGGTCGCCCAAGGTAATGGTGGTGATGGGGCGGCGACGAGGTTTGGGCGCGGGGCTCGATGATGGACACTCCCCGAAGAACGAGGTAGCTGGGGTGTCGATGTTACCAAATACATCCTTGTCTTCGTCTTCGTCAAAGACGTCCTCCGGTTCGGTGAGATCCTCATCATCCTCCGAGAAGTGGACGCCGCGGTTGTTCTTGCCATCACCGACGTGAACAACGTGGTTGCCGAAGACGCGATACAAGTCTCCCGTGACTGAATTCTGGATGAGCGGGAGTTCTCCATCGGCAGTCGATGGTAAAAGGACGGCGTTGGGAATCTGCATCTGTAGGTTGACCAGGATTGCTGCGGGGTCCAAGGGGGCTTCTGGTAGGGCAGCGACGTCTTCGACTGCCATCATGTCGTCTTCCTCGGGGGCAACCACCACTTGTGGCTGTGATCCATCGGCTTCGACATCCTCGATACCCGCCGCGGACACCTGATCGTCGTCGACAGGGACGAGCTTGGAGCTCATCTGTTGGGCGATGACGCTGTCATGCTCAACACCCGGTCGAACCCAAGCGAATGCGTCGCCGGCCATCTCCACGAGTCTATCTTCGCCTTCCACCCACATTCTCGCCAAGGGCTTCCCGAGCTCATTCGTGGTTGCAATTACAGGAACAGCATCGGCGCCATCGCCACCCTCTAAAGCAATCTGATCGAGCCTCTGGGCGACCTGTGCGTGCCTCGCCTCCATAAGCACTGAATTTCCTTGTGCACCGCCGACGAAGACCGAGCGTCTACCGCCGCCAAGTGGGCCGAACTGATTGATCTGGCCGATGGTATAACTCCTGCCGAGGAAGTTGTCGTTGGCGAAGATAACCCTCTCGACGAAGTCATGCGCGTCGCGATGCGCGCTGATACTAGCCACCTCGGGTTTCAAGAACTTCCACACCCACTCCTTGGTCGCGCTGGCCTCGGTGGTATGATAGGAGATGGTCTCCTCAGGTTGACCAGCTTGAACGACTGCCATCATCGCCCCACTCCAACCGGCAGATCCATCAACCTCGGTGGGGACGTTCCATCCCTCAGCACAATCGCCCATGCTCGTGCGCATCCAATATGCCAAGCGTTGCAGAGCGTTCGGTTGTCGCTTTCCGCTCAACTGATCCTCAACGGGGAACCTCTTATGTGGCGGGAAAGATGGCATGATGGGGCCACGGGCGGGGTTCCAATCCTCTGGCTCATGAGTCGACATAGGCGTGGAGATGAAAGCGCTCTCGAAGGATGAAGAAAAAGCGCCAAAGGCGATGGACTCGTATGTCGAGACCGTGAAATGCTTGACGCCGAGTTCCTTGCATACGTCGTGAATCGTCGCCCAAACTGAATCACCTGGCGTAAACTCGCGCTCGCCACGGGCGCCATCGGAGAACTAAATGAGAGGGGAACGAACCATAAAAACGATCAGCTGTGGAGCAAACAAAAGCGAGAGCAGAACCGACGAACCTCTTGCGATTGGCACATATCGACGAAGTCCGTCTCTGTGAGGCCAAACGTCGGAGGAACCACGAACGTCGCCATTGCCATGTCGACGTAATTGAGCCTCGCCTCCCGGCTCTCTACACGATGTCCTTCGTTCTGGGTGCCAGGACCCCTAATCCACACGCCCCTGGGGACCGGAGTTGTGAACCCGCGTAGGCGGGCGTTGTCTCCTTCGCCCTCTGCGCACGGCTGGAGTGGGCCCCTAGCCCAAACGTAGGCTCCCCATCCGGTCGGTAGCTTTGTGACTTGACTCTTGAACCGCCTATCCATGAAGGGGAGGACTCCGGCGCGATGCTGGAATAGGGCTCTCGCATGCTCCAGCGTCGACCAGTTCCACCCAAGGGACTTATCGGGCTCGGAGGCGTGGATCATCGCCGCGGCGGTAGGTAACATGATAGAGCGGAAGACCTTCGTGAGGTGCGTGAGGAGCTGGGGAACTTGAGGGTCGATAGGGGAGGATGAGCTGGAACCTGTCGCGTCGTTGTCATCGTCACATTCAATTGCTTCATTGTTATTGTTGTTGATGGTCATGAAAGGATTCGCGCCTAGTAAGGTGGGAGCTTTACTGATTGTACGTGAGACGCCAGCTAGAGAGCGGTTCAAACCGGCCATAGAGTCGAATGCTGATGGGTGAGCCTGTAGCCCTGGTGCAGCAGAGCGGATGCTGGTGCTAGGTCCAGCGACTTGGCCGGCGTCGTCTTCTTCTTCGGTGTCATTCCCGTCATCGGCGCTGTCGTCAGGGATAGCCTCAACAGGGAGATCCTCGGTGGAGAATCCGATAGCGGGTAGCGCGAACGAGCTGATCTCTGGGTCTAGGATGGGGTACCCGTTCTGGAGGGAGACGAAGAGGTCGGGGCGCTGCTTCGCGAGCTCCCAGATGTTGAGGAAGCGAGGCACTTTGCGATCGTTCCCTGAGGGAGAGAAAGGTGTGAGATCAGCGACGATCCCGATGTCTCGGGAGTAGAGAGGAGTAAACAGGCCGAGACTAAAGCGAATCGAGTGCATAATGTAATCGCGTCGATCGCCACGTCCCTTGTGCGAGGGAACTGATAACGGGGGAGTGATCAAAGTCGAGATCTCCGAAACGCGTGGCCACAACAGAGGCGTCGCGGTCGGGTATGTTACATTCCAGACTGGGGTATGGTAGGGAGGGGGCGACAGGAGCGCGGGGAATCGGAGGGGTAAAGCAGGAAAGGGGGAACTTACATATATACGCGGCGCGACCGAGACACTCTCCATCGATCTGCTCGATCTCAGCCAAAGTCCTCCTACCACCCAAAGGTTGACTGCTCAGTAGGCCTCCCTCTCTCCCTCTGACACTTCTAACCTCCTTGATCGTCTTTGCCGCGCCCCAGTTGATGTTCTTCGCGAGTAGGCGTGTTTGTTGCTCTTCAAGGAGGCGGTTGAGGTTACTAGGGATGCGAGGGAGGTACGCCCGGGCTGCGTATGCGGCTACGTCTTGGAATGGCTGGCGTAAAACTAGAGGAACGCCAGGAATGATTGGGGGAATGTCGGCAGCCATGGATTGATGGCCTCGAACTTGCGAGGCTTGAGAGGTATTGATGGAGGCGTTTGTTGGCAGTTGCCCTTCAATCTCGGTCGGCGCGACTAGAGCTTCAAGTACGTCGAGATAATGCTTCGTATGAGGAGTGATTCGTGGCGATTGTTGTGCAGGTCGTTGATGGCGAAAGCCGCCACCGGCGAATAAGTGCTAGAGAGGCGAGAGGTTGTATCGGTAGTCAGAGATAGAATGTCAGAGGCGAAACGGTATGCAGTCGCTTACCGTGTCCATTGATGCGTATCGTAGCAGTCGTCGCTGTTAATAGTAGGCGGGAGGGGGTTGAGGGAAGGAAGCGGGAGAGGGGGCGTGGGGTGGAGGGAAGGGAGGGGGTGATTTATGTTTGGAAGGATTGAGCAAGACGAGGCGAACAGCAAGAATAGGCTTCAACCCTCTATCACACCAATTAGGTAAAGCGATGTTGAGGAGTGTGATGAGACGGTGAAGTGTGACTGGTCAAAAGGGGAGGGATCTTGTCCTTGGGAACTTTCACTGACGGGAAGGGGAGATGGTGTCGAATCCTCATCAACAACCCTTTCCAAATACGGACTCTTATACCTCTCACTTGACCCCCCCCCCCGATACACAACGCAAAAAGCCCTCACAACAAATGATTGAGACTCTTATGTTTGTTTATCAATTGGCTTTTCGTCTTGGGGGTCCTTTTATGTGCGTCCAACAACGGACAACGGAGCCAAATGAATTCAATCAGCCATGCCGATACGGCCGAGCATACATTTTGGAGAGCACTAGTACACAAACGATTTTGAATAACATGGTCATGGGGCTCGTTGATCGATGTTTTTGTTTTGATAACCCAGCGGAGCACCCCTCAATCAAGCAACACAGTCAGTTGACATTGAGTAAGGACAGCCCAATTCGGTGCTTGGCAAAACATTATGTCACTGCCGCCTTCAAAGTCTGTCAAAATACTGTAAACAACTGATTGTTCTGTGGTGAAGTGGGCATGATGAGTTTAGGAGAGGTTCCGGCGGTTTGGGCGGCTTGTGATTGGTTAGTTATCCAAACGCCGTCCTTGATCCGAGTTCAGACCACCATCAAGCTCTTGTTGCCAGATAAGTCTCGTCCGCCCCCCGCCTCAGCAATCCATCACGTATCCTCTCTCTACCGTCACCACTTCATCCGCCCGAGTTCATATAACCACCCCCATCCTTTACCAGCTTTTCCCCCCTCCCAGATTCATCCCATCCCACCTCTTACTCCCATACCCTACTCCTCCCTCAACCCTCCAACACGCCCACCATCCCATCTACATCACTCTGCCATCATGCCTAACACACAGCAAAGAGTCGGGTTCGAATCCACCAAGAAGATCACCTTCCTAAACTACACCTCCACTCCCATCAGACGCCTTGAATGCAAGTTTACCAAGCCACAAATCACCCAAGCTCAGTATGAGTCCATCGACTGGTCCATCAGCCCCAGACTTGCCCCTCCTGTCCTCAGCCAAGGAGCATCAACGATCTCCAATGATGATATGGAGGCTCTCAGAGAGCGTAAGTCAGCTTATCCGCCACCGGTGGCGAGTCGACGATTTTGCTTTTGACTGATTGTCACCCTACCCCCCTTTTTGTATACTCTAGGTCTACTTCCAGCTTTTCACCTTGACCTATCAAAGATGGCCAAAGCCGGCCTTCTTCCAAAACCCGTGGCGCATTCCTTCCCAGACCTGAATCTTCACGGCCGCCCCACCACGGCGCCCATCCAGGTCGGAAACACCCCCGCCATCCACGAAAATATCTATCGCAAGATCCTCCCCAACATCTACTACAATTATCGTATCTGCGAATTCCTTTTCGAATATGGTCTCCTTCAAGTGCACCCAGACGGCATGGTAGACCTTGTCCCCGGCATCGATGACGATCGTGCTCGTGTGCTACTCGCCGCCTTGGATAAGAAGGCGTTCCAAAAGATGTGGTGCCGCCTACCCGTCTACAACAATGAAGCGAACAGGCCCGACTTGGCGCTTGCGAGTTGGCTTTTCTGTGTGCCTGGAGAGCTTGCCAAGCAGGCCGGTCAGGCTGCCCGCTCCACAGGATCAGTCCTATTCACGTATATCCCAGATTGGGTGATGCCTGAAGATGATGGACTCGATCAGCTTCGTACCATGGATGATTTGGTAAGTGTTTGTTTCATATGGTCTCAGCGAACATCGCCGGGGCTAGCGCTGACCGATCCTTCCCTATCGCAGCAAACTGAGGACCCAGATTGGTTCGCGGGGATCCACGCTACCTGCCAGGACGCAGGCGCCCATCATCTCATCATTTACACTGGCGTCAACGTCGTTATCGGCATCTTCAACGCCGATTTCACTGGAATTCAGTTTTCCCGCCCGGAACATGTCGACGCCCGCCGAGATGGCTACGGCAAAGGCATCGGCGAGAATGGCATCGAGCGCGACCCATGTGAGAACATGAACACCTGCCTGGTGCAGGTCGTCACTCAGGTGATGATGGATGCCGCTCACTCGCTGAACGCCACGACTCCTGGATTCGCTGCCACGCCATACGTTTTCAAGTTTAACAAGGCGCCGCTCGCTTGGAACGACGGCCGTCTGGCCTTGCCCCATACCTCGGAGGAGAAGACCCGACATGCTATGCGCTTTAGTCGAAGACCGGCCCTCCCTCGCGCATACCCAACTGCGAGGGAAATCGCTGCGATGATCAAGGCCGATGAGGAGGCCACGGCGGAGAAGAAGCAACAAGAGGAGGAGGCGGCTGCCGCGGCTGCAGCAGCAGAAGAAGTTGAGGAGGGTATTGAGTGGGCTTCAGGTATATTCATTGTTTCAGCCTCTGTAGCTTCTGAGTGAACTAACCCCCTCTTTTCTTTCGTACAGCCCGATCCGTCGCATCTGAAGGGTCCCGACCCCCTGCGCCTGTTTTAGCTACTCGCAAGCGCCCACGTTCTGAAGAGCCGGAGTTCAGGCCATCACGATCGGGCTCGTTACGACATAGGCCGATCGCGCCATTGCCTCGCGCAAGGTTTGTCGTCCGCGCGTCACCTGCGTTATCCCGTTCAGCTTCATCGGCTCTCCGACGCATGGGCGTCGAACGCACCAGGAGCCTCGACTCGGACCTCGCGAGTGGCGATCATCGACCCACCAAGCGTGTCAGGATTACTACCGCCGAGAATGCTGGCATCACCCCCACTCCTGAGACCGCTCCCGTCGCCGGTCCATCGACACCTCGCAAGGCGGATGTTAGGAACGCAAAGCTGGCCAACGTCATCGAGTCCAAGAAGCGCCGCGAGATCAAGAGCAAGGCGGCGTCCAAGCGTCGAGCTATGGGCGAGATCCAGCCCGGCTGCGAAGATCAAGTCATGACAGATGAAGAGAAGTCAGATGCCGAGAAGGTTGACGACCTGATAGTCATCGAGGTGGAACAGGCGATCGAGCCTGTTGCAGCTGCCCCAGCTGCGGCTCTAGAGTTGGCAGCGGAGTCGCCGAAGATGGTGGTCGCGAAATTGGCATCAAGGGCGACTGTTGTCGCCAAGGTCAACACCTGGATCTCAGCGGGACTGCGATATGTCCTTCGCAGTCGCTCGATCTCTGCCAAGGCGGCCGTGGAATCAAAAGAGGACGAACCATCGGGTGCGAGCCTCGCTAAGGCGGGCTCCCATCTCTCAATGAGGAACTGAAGGACGCTAGGTGTTGGCGGGACGGATTTTGAGATGGAGTTTTGACGTATTTACCCCAGGAATGGGAGGGACGAGGAGGCAGCAGACGACGCATCGTGTTCATAGAGCGGAGAGACTACGGGTCACAGACGGTGGAAGGCTTCGGTTTACAAGGTGGTGTAGTCGGGAGGTCGTGTGTTGGGGGGCTGACATGTTCTTGTTGGTGCCTTTCAGGTGGAAAGTGATATCTCGTCATCTGTCGCAGTCTAACACCAGTTAGCTGTGTGATGGCCAGTGGTGACTCCGACGCGGGTTAGTCTTCCTTCACTTCTCCATTCCTTTCTCGCTATTAGGTGCTGACGCATGATTATCTTTTTACCCCTAGGTATCCGCCGGAGTGAAACTGCATGTGAAGGCGGCGACCCTGCGGCATTGCCGTTGTTCCGGCCACCGAGAGTACGGTGTATGCGCTGCCAACGGTCGTTCGGGTGCGCTTCGATCTTCCGGGCGAAGAGATCCTTTTCACTTGGTACGTCAGGTTCTTTCTCGTCTGCAAAATCCTGTCGATATTGACTTTGGACCTTATTGTTCATATAGTATTGGCATCATCGGGGGCATGCCATCCTTTCCGACCTCGGTTTTTCCTTCTCCATCACTGGCCTATCCTGAGGTCTTCTTCGTCTATGGAAGGTTCCCTTTTCCAGCCCGTCTCAGAATCTCTCTTGCGCTCAGCACGGTCCGATCGTTCATCGCCACCTCAAGTTCACCATTTCTGGTTGCTCAGTAGATGCGTCAACACTACTATTCTCATCTCCTGCTCTGCTGCACCTACCATCCGTCATTAAGCCTCGTCGTCAACAGTCTAGCTCTATTTCTGTATACTATTCTCGGTTTCTTTCATTTGTATTCTCACTCTGGTATCGTCTCTTTCTTTTTAATTTACCCCCAACCTCATCTCGCAACCTCGACCCTCAACCCTACCCTCACCTTCAATCGACAATCATCCGCGCATAACCCATCGCGCCCTCTGGTCTTCGGTCTCCTGTTTCTTTTTATGTACCCTTCCCCCTCCCCCTTAACTCGACAATCCCATTCCGCGCCTAATGCGCCATCTCGATCTGATTTATTTATCTCTTTGTACTCTTTAGATTTCCATTTCTCCTCTGTACAAACCAAAATGTCTAACTGAATGTTCGGCTACAATGGATGTGTCTTTTGAGATTAAGGTTCTTATCATGCAAATTTCGACGCTCCTCACAAAAAGTAGTTTGCCGCATAGCGAGAGAACGGGAACGGGCATTCTGGGAGAGATATCGTGCTAAGGCACGACACCCTGAGATTAACGTCCTGACTAAACACAAAACCGCTCAACGACGCGAAAGCCATGGCAAGTACATATTCTTATGCACGTTGGGATTATCGTTCACTCATCCTTGTCTTGGCCCATCTAGGTACTCCCAAAATCCAAGAAGGAAGTCGGTCTCGGCCGCGCAATTATCAACAAGCGGGCTAAAGATGCTAAAAACAGGAATGAGTCGCAACGGGTACGTTCCTTCCTTCCCCGATGGTCAAGCAAAATGCGATGCTGAAACTTGCGAATAATCCGTAATGTTTCAGTATACTACTGATATAGCCCGCGACAGTGCCAGCCGGATGCAATCCGTCACGCAGGAGAATGATTTAGACGAATTCTTGAACACCGCCCAACTGGCGGATGTAGACTTCACTGCTGGTGAGCTCACTATACTAAGGTTATGAGTTTCCTACTGACCCAAACCTTAACTTCTACCCAGAGAAGCAAAACGTTCGGATCGTTCATACACCGACATCCGCCTTCTCCATCAACCAGAACCCATTCCTACTCTCGACACAAGAGGAGAAAGATGCATTGCGAAAGCAATGGGAACATCAAACTCAGCTGCGAGTGCCTCGGAGGTAAGTCCACCGATTCTGGTTTCCAGTTATAGCAACCTGATTTAGGTTTGGTTTTTTTTTTTTGGTGTAGACCACCGTGGAAGAAGACGATGACTCCCGCACAAATCGACAGGCAGGAACGAGAGGCCATCCTAGATTGGCGTCGAAACCTCGCCCACTTACAAGAGAAGGAGAACCTCCTTCTCACTCCCTTCGAACGGAATCTGGAAGTCTGGCGCCAACTCTGGCGCGTGCTGGAGAGGTCTCATCTCATTGTTCAGATTGTGGACGCCAGGAATCCTCTTCGGTTTCGGTGTGAAGATCTGGACACATATGTAAAGGATGTGGAAGGGCCTGAGGGGGAGCAAGGCACCGGGAAAGGTTTCCGTAACAGCCTGCTGCTGATCAATAAAAGCGACTTGCTGAGTTTAGAGCAACGGTATGCAAGGCGTCTCTTTGATCATCTGCATACTGAATCAGGATGATGTTTTAGCCGAAAGTGGGCGGACTATTTCGACGGCAAGGGGATTCAATACGCTTTCTTTTCTGCGCTAGACGCAAAGGCCCTGCAGGAAGCAAAGCGCATGGCTGCTGAGGCTCAATCGGCTGGCACCTCTCTCACTGTCGAACAAGCCAGGGAAGAGATGACGCGAGACGAAGAGGAGTTCGATAACGAGGCGGGCAAGTCCATTGAGACTGGAGCTAAGAACGAGGCCACGCGACATTCGTTAGAGGAGAACCTGGAGGCCTTGAAACTGGATGAAGGTGCCTCAGATTCTGGCTCGGGTGACCAAGACGAGTCTGATGGTGATGAACATGATGGCAGCTCCGAGGAAGACGAAAAGGTCCCCCATGTTCTTCGGCCGCGAGATGCAAACGAGGAGGCTCGAACTCGTGTGTTGACAGTACTTGAGCTCGAGGAGCTCTTCAATAAGCGAGCGCCGGATTTGGCTAGTAAGTCACTACATGCGTCGGTGAATCACGACTCATATCTATGGTTTTCATAGAATTCGTGGACCGCTCCACTGGCACACTTCCCAAAAAGCTTGTGGTGGGGCTCGTCGGTTATCCCAATGTCGGGAAATCAAGCACCATCAATGCGCTCCTGGATGAGAAAGTCGTCTCCGTGTCTTCAACACCCGGAAAGACTAAGCACTTCCAAACGATCCACCTTTCCTCATCCATCATGCTTTGCGATTGTCCTGGCTTGGTCTTTCCTCAGTTCGCCACGACAAAGGGGGAATTAATCTGCGATGGTGTACTGCCGATCGATCAAATGAAAGAGTACACTGCGCCTTGTACGCTGTTATGCAAGAGGATACCGCCCGAGATCTTAGAGGCGACCTATGGATTGAGGATCAGGCGGCGGACAGAGGAGGAAGGAGGTGACGGGAAGACGATCACTGAGAATGACTTCTTGAGCGCATATGCTAGTAAGCCATATAGCGCCTACGAATTCAAATCCGGCACTAACTCCCTTACAGTTGCAAGGGGCTTCGCTCGATCAGGCGTTGGAAATCCAGATGAAGCCCGAGCAGCTCGTTACATCCTAAAGGACTATGTCGATGGGAAACTCTTGTTTTGCCACCCCCCGCCCGACGTTGAACCGGAGGCATTCAATGCCGATGAGCATGCAGAGATCTATAAACGCCTTCAGGCGTCTGGAAAGAAAATGGCTCCGACTACCCGCGTAACAAAGAACGCTGTCACCTCGTCGTTCGAGCCGCAAGTCAATCCTACCCTCAGTAACAACATGGAGACAAAGGTACCTACTCCTCCTGCGGATAGTGCACGGACGCGCGCACTCGATAAGGACTTCTTCGACAACCAAGCCATCTCTTCCCGACCATTCGTTCAAGGCTCGGCGAGAAACGGGCTGCCAGTCTCGAGAAACATGGTCTATCCGCACGAGAACGCCGCTGCGGACGATGGGTCCAGCATCGATGTGAGGCAGGCTAAGATGATAGCAGTACTCAATGCGGCTAAAGGTGGTAAGCCTAGCAAAAAGCATTTTAAACAGAAGAGGGTAAAGCTACGGACGGGGAACCCCGCGGTTGGATATGATTGAATATCGAACTACCATTGAAATTCGCTCCCTTGTATAATTAGATCGTTACAGATATGCATGCTACTATGCTGAAGGCACTAGAGTTCGCCCCTGGCGTCTCAGCCTTCGACGCGCGTCACGTCTGTCGTGGACCATCTGTTGAATGGGTCCCTTGGCCATTATACAGGACAAGGGATGTGCAATCAAAGCATCTCTTTTGACGTCATCACGTTCCATTCTGGCACCCTCAACCTTGCCGCTCAGCATCTCCATGGTCTCCGGCCAGATTGTCATTGTCATACGGACTGTGTCCATCACTAGCTCATAGGTGGTGGTTTCATCATCTTCATTCTTGAGGAACACATTTCCAACTAGAGGTCTGGGCATTCCAAATCACATTGTCGGTGAGATTACAAAAAGCCTTCGAACATTTCGCGTGACACCTCCTGAACGCCCTTTCCACCATAATCACGACCCAGGATATTCTTCAGCTTCCCGATACCCCTCTCCCAGAGACCTAGAAATTTGACGGTGTTCTGTTTTAGCTCATCCGGAGGCGACTCCTTGGTACCGGCTGGCATCGTCGACGTTGCCTTTCACGGCCTTACAGAGCAAGAGCAGCGTATCAATAGCTAATATAAGCATGTTTTCCATCTTTGCGTACCTCTACTATCTCTATAATCTGAAGAACGGCTCCAGGAATCCCAGAGACGGCAGCTTTGAATGGTTCTGGAATCGGAGAAGCTTGGAGCCCGATCGAGAGAGCTCTAAGCCCCAATTTGGTTGCATCGAAAGTGTCGCGCATCAGAATGGGACTTAGAAGAGCTGTCTGTTTTGGGATGATGTGCCACAAGTACAGGCGCTTTGTGGATCGTGAACAGGAGTGGAGGGTTCGATTTATGATTGTGGTCCCCATCTCCGTGCCTGATTCCGGGCGAAATAGGCGCTCGACTTGAATCTTCAAGGAATCAAGGATGGGCCTCTCGGAAACTTATAATGCATATGGGTGTTATCAAGTGATTGCCTCTGAATGTTGTTTACCTTACTGCCGCTTGGACCGTAGCACTGGGGGCGCGATGGCGTCGCCATATATGCAGGCCCCTCTTGAGCGCCTTGAGGACCCCGGATAATACAGTATGGGTCACATCCCCGACCGGCGGTCGGGGCCGGGAGAGCTCTTGCGATGATGTCGTTCGTGAATTTTTAATCAAATCCGATTTTTTACTCGCCTCTCTTTCAACTTATGGACGGAGATATCATTGACCTGACAGTCGACATTATCTGGGACGAACGTTTATACATCACTCTCGCAAGTCCTCAGATGATAATGCGATCCAGAAGCAATGTGAGTGGCTACTCACAATCGCCACATAACTTAGCAACGTTGGACCCAACCCTGAAACGCCTGTTACCATCTTCATTACACGCCATGTCAATATCACACAAAAGCATGGCCTCGTCCACCTCACCTCGCTCTGTAAAACCTGCGTTTGCTGGAATGTTCAGTAGGTTGTCAAAAGCGGGTGTAGCCGGCAAGCCGAGCAAGAAAAAACCGAGACTCATGTCAACCTCAAAGTCGGATTCGGCAAAATATGATTGTTAACATTCTGGGACACTTCAGACGAGTCTCTTGCATCACAGAAATGGAGGCTCCCTGGCACATTAAGGCCGATAGTTGCAATTCAAACAATCCTACAGACAATCAAAGACGGGGTGTCACAGACCAAGCCCAAAAGTCGTACCCCATTTGTCGAGAAATCTCGGGAGATGGACAAGACCGTCAAAGTGGATGATTTGGGCCGCAAGGTTCGGCACTCGATTTGCGGGACTAGGCTCACAATGGTTGAGCCTTAAAGCGGCGGGAAGTTCACTCGACATATCAAAGATTGCAACGGAGGGGTTCGGAGGACGGTGAAATGCGAAGGGCAAGTAGGCAGCAGCCAGCACCATGTCACAGCGGACGCTCATTTTCAAGCAAACCCGGGGATTAGCGCTCTATATTGGACAAGTAACTGAAACTGCCATCTGACCTCTACAATGCATGCCATTAAGCTTTTCTCATCAACCGTTGGGAGAGGGTCTTGACAAATTTCATCGGTCTGTCGACTACCTTCTCTGGAGCGATTTACACACTGATACCCATGCCTGCATTCCCGCAGAACACTCGATCTTACCCAGCAACAGATCCGCGCCCTGCTGTCTCGGAATCGCGCGGCCCGATTTTTGCATTACCGCAGCGATGCTTCGAAGATTGCAGCCATGAGACAAAGTATTCAGAATGCGATAACCTGCATCCAGGCAAGTTGATAGAACACCATCAATTGAAGATCCGATTTTAGGCCGCGGGTTTGTGTTGTATCTTACCAATGAGTCCGCCCTAGGGTTTCTGATCACAATCCTTCCTAGATATCGATCGACTCATCGACCGCCTCGGAACTGGGGACAACGGTGCTTCCAAGAAGTCTCCGTGTCTTCTGGGGACACGGCGGGCTGTGCTGAAAAGGATCACGGAATGGATCGAACAAAGCAGCCTGCATGGATTCTGCTTGAGCGGACAGGCCGGAGCCGGTAAGTCGTCGATAGCTGCGAGCATTGCGAGTAGGGAGAGGGCCTTCAAGCGTTTGGGCGCAGTGTTTCACTTCACCCGAGACGACCAGGTCCGCAACAAGGCGGCTTCGTTCGACCATCGCGTCGGCGATCGAAGAGAACCTCGACATCCCGCGGATGGGGCCTAACGATCAATTCCAGAAACTGATCCTGGAGCCGTTGGAATCTCCCGAGGGTGCCTGCCCAACGCTCGTTGTGATCTTGGACGCGATGGACGAATGCGATTAGGCGTACGCTTCGCTAGTCCTCCGGCTCATCGGCAAGGGCTTGGACTCGGGGAATATCCCATCTACAGTCAAGTTCTTTATCACAAGTCGCGCTGAGCCGGGGTTGCAGTATCATTACGATAAAATGACGTCGCACCTAGAGATGTACTCTCTTGGAGACGAGAAGAAGGAATCGGTGGAGAGTGACGTCGAAGCGTTCTTGAAGGAAGAACTACCCGAGTTGGTTGGGTCATTGGTTGAGAACGCCTCTGACTGGCCAGGAGAAGAGAAACGAAAAGCTCTCGTGCGCAAGTCGCAGGGACTGTTCATTTTCGCAAGCACGGCTGTCCACATAATCACTGATCCGACCACTAGATGTGACCCGGATGAGGAACTCGAGCGTCTTCTTTCATCAGATCATCCTCATCTCAACGGACTGTACGAGCAGGTCATCGAGCGTGCGTGTCCAAGCACGCTCAGTCCCAAAAGCTTCCAGTTACTCAAGAACGTCTTAGGGGCACTCGTGGTTGCTTGAGAGCCGATCAACATCTACACCCTCGCGACACTCCTCTGTCCCGAAGGATCCCAGCTTCCGGAGTTCATCAGCCTCATACGTCGCCATGCCCTCAACCACCTCCAAGCTGTGCTCATTATCCCCGGTGTCAGTTCCGTTGACCAGGCAGAGGAGGCGCAGCCGATTCAATTCATCCACACCTCGTTCATTGACCACCTGACCAACAAGAACTGATGCTAGGCATGCCTCCTTGTGCGTGCATCCAAGCAGCATGAGTTATTGGCGACTGGGTGCTTCCGTAAGATGGAAGACTTGAGGCGTAACATGTGCGATCTCGATCCGACTCTCCTGAATTCCGAGGTCAAGGATCTTGGTCGACGGATACGCGAGGGTATGTCGCCTGCGCTACAGTACGCGTGCGTTCATGTCGCCAGCCACGTATCTCAAACGATTGCAGGGAACGTAGGAATTTACAGTATGATCACAGGATTTGCGAGGACGCAACTGATGTATTGGCTGGAAGGACTCAGTCTCTTGGGAGGGGTACATGAAGGAGTTACAATGGTTGCTTTAATAGAAGGGTGGCTCGAGGTGCGATTAGTCGCAATTTGTATATACGTGGATTAACCAATGACAAGACTCCTACATCTGGATCGAGAGCTGCGCCTATGAGCGTCCCATCTACGTCGGCGGGCGCCTACGAGGTTCTCAACTTAGTTGACCCCACCTCCACATTGTTCTATGACCTCCGACGATTCATTATGGAGTTCATGGATCCAATCGTCGCAGGCACTCTCCGCATATACGCATCCACCTTGCAGCTTGTGCCATCTGGGACTGAGTTATCACATCACTATGGGCATTTGACTGAGAGTGGTGTGAGAGTGGTCCGGGGACGTGCTCAACAATGGTCACAGACTCTTTGGGCTGCCTCTAAACACTCTCAAAGTGTCACATGTATCACAGTATCACCTGACGGTACAACCATTATCTCAGGGTCCAATGATAACACCCTATGTCTGTGGGATGCCAAGACAGGGGCAGCCATTGGGGAGCCAATGATGAGTCATACTGATCAGGCCAACTGTGTTGCTGTATCCCCTGACAGCACAACCATTGTCTCAGGGTCCAATGATAACACCCTATGCCTGTGGGATGCCAAGACAGGAGCAGCTATTGGGAAGCCAACAATAGGCTGCACCTTACCCATGGACCTTTCCTGTCTTCATTGATCACCAGCATGCAGCCACAGTAATTGAGAATGCAGAAACATTTGGCATCAGTTGAACACTACTGCCCAATGTTCAGGCACTAAAAGGTATACACAGCATCAATATGCCAAGTTTTCCATGCAATCTCAGACAGGATGGGTGGCTTTTGGGGTTTGGTCATAAATGGATGTTCTGGTTGCCAGTTGATTTGTGTGGTGAACCTGTTATCAGGGGACATTTCATTATAATAAACAATCTTAAGGTCCCTATCTTGAATGTTTCTACTTGTATCAATTGAGCTTATGTCTAATTGTTGTTGCACAATCTTCATTCTCATTGTTGGACAATTTACCCTGCCTTTGCACATGCCCACTGTGACCCCCAGGCCCAAGGTGACCTAGCAAGGGGATACAACCAACACTGGAAGTATGTCAGTTCACAACCAAAGGGATCATAAAGGTGTCAGGTGATGTTTATGTAATCTGGTTTACTGATAGGTGAGGTGTCTTGGAAGGGCTTGATGACAGTGTTAAAGGGCTTGAGGGCAGTGGAAAGACTCATTATGGCAGTGAGGGCACAATGTGTGTGTGTGTGTGTGTGAATGTATTGCAGGAGGGCTTTGTCATGACCACAAGTGGAAGTGACTTCAGGTGCAGAGCAGAGACACAGAGTGGTGCCTGAGAGAAGTGTCAGGGTGACTCTGGCAGCAGTGCTGATGTGTCCAGGGGATATGTAGCCTTTGTTCTGTTCTATTCTATCCCATTGTGCTGACTGATTGTTCTATGTTGATTAATGATACACATTCTGATTACTGTATGATATGAGTCATGCTTGTAGGAACACCTAAGTAGCAGTGAAGTGAGGAGGAATGTTCCTCACTTCACCTCTTGTATATTTCTTTCTCTTTACTCTTATTGAACTCCTAAGTGTGTGCACTAGGAGTATTCCTGAATGAAGTCCTGACAGCTCTACAGTAGCTGAAGAAGCCAGACAAAGAGTAACTTATGACATCCTCTGCTGTGCTACAAGACACACTCAAGGCTGAGTCATGACATTAGGTGAAGTCAAACTAAAGTAACTTACTTTGAGAAGAAGAACCAATGTTGGCCCAAGATCAAGAGCTGATTGGCATTGAGCAGGTAGGACTAGTACTACTATTATAAATAATACAGCAAATTCAACAACAGATGCAGCAGCAACAAGACATCATTAACAACCAGAATAACCCAATCCAGCAACTCAGAGGCAACATCCAAGTCCCACCACCATCAGTTGTAAACATTGCAGCCCCAATCATCAACATTGCACCCCCACTATAACAACCAGTGGCACAATGGGATGAAGCAGAGAGTCCTGATGCATTTAAAGGGGATTGAGGGCCAGCCATGAGAACATTCTTCCAGAATGTGGCATTGTACTTTCAACTACACCTGAGTGACTTTCCCAATGACAAATGGAAGATTCAGTGGGAACTACTAAAGATGGTTGATAAGGCAGCCAAGTGGGTGCAGCCCATATCACAGGAAGTCCTTATGTATCAGTTCACAATGTTATAGATGTTGATAAAGAAAGGTGCTCAGGTCAACTGAGTCCTACTCACTATTGATGATGATGTTGGAAGTCTTGGGAGAAGCATGCAGGATGTTTATGAGAGTGTGAGAGAGGTGTATTCACTGTGTAGCAATAAGAGGGTGGAATGGAGAACTGAGACCAGCTCAGATCCCCCTCCTTATATACCCTAGGGGACTGCAGTTATTCCCAGGCTGCAGTTGCTGCTTCTATAACTGCAGCTTCTACTTCTACTGCAGTTGCTACTTCTATCTAAGAATGACTACTACAGCTTCCAGCTGAGTCATGCAATGAGTCAGTCCAGCTTCCAGTTACTAAATATAAGTGCTGTGTACTACAGAGCTAATAATAGCTACTGCAGGCTGCAGATGATGTCACTGGTGACATCATTGCTAATTCCTAGAATGTTAAGTCTGTTAACTCTGGTAACTCTGATGTTGCCAGTTCCTGAGTCAGGTCCCTGTCAATGGAGACCTCAATAAGATCACATGAAAGGCTGAAATGAGCAGTTGTCAGCAACTAACCATGACATTATGCCATCAGTACCCCCAAGTCTGAGGTTGACAATGCTCACCACTCCACTCCTTAAGTTACTTCCACAATGGTCATGACATCAGCCCCCTCTTAAAGTGTCATAGAGGAGTGATCAGTCATTGCAACAGGTACAATGCCAATGTGGAAGTGGGTGATTGATTGGCAAGGCTGCTCCTGGGTAGAGTTGATGGAACTCTGAGACAGCAAATGCACTGTTCATCAGGTTCTCTACAGGTTCCCATGAGTTCTCCTCTTCACCATAGTTAACCCATTTGACAAGATACTGCAGTTGCTGGCCCTGCCATCATGAGTTGATGACCTTCTCAACCTTGTAGTGTTCTTCACCATCCACAATCATGGGTGGTAATGGCTTGACATCACATCCCTCAATGGTGTCCTTTTTGACTTTTGTGAGGAGGGTGATGTGGAAGACATTGTGGATCTTCATGGTGGCAGGGAGCTTGAGTTGGTAGGCATGGGAGGAAATGATCTCTGTGACCAGGTATGGCCCAAGTCACTTTGCTGCAAGCTTCACCAAGGGTTGATCCATCTTGATGTGCATGGCCTCCAACCACACTTTCTCTCCTACTTCAAATGCTAGGGTTTCTGCATGATTCTAGTTGTAGTTGTGCACATGTCACTCCTGTGCCATCTTCATTGCTACCTTGAGCTCCTTTTGCACTGTCACTAGGCATGTGATGATCTCTTCCACTCCTGGGGATGACTGCAAGACTGAGGGCATCATTGTGAACATTGAATGGTAGCTGTAGTTCATGAAGAAAGGGGATGCATCAATTGATGAGTGGTATGTATTGTTGTACAAGAACTCTGCCATTGCAAGGAGATCTGCCCAGTCATCCTGTTGGTGAGTTGCAAAGACCTGCAAGTACTGTTTGACTGCCATGTTTGTATGCTCTGTCTGCCCATCTGTCTGTGGTCAATATGCCATGGAGAACATTGGGCTGATCCCTAGTGCTTCATAGACCCCCTTGACCAGCTTTGATGCAAATTGTGTCCCTCTGTCAGACACTGTATCCACTGGCATCCCATGCAGCCTCCACATGTTGTTGATGAGTAGCCAGACTGTGCCTTCTGCTGTTACATTCTTCATTGTGGGTATGGAGTGTACCATCTTGGTGGGGTGGTTGATGACAATGAAGATTGAGTTGAATCCTTTTGATGGTGGCAGATCCATTATGAAGTCATACAAAATAGACTGCCAGGGGCCTTCTGGTACTGGTAGTGGTTTGAGGTGGCTGTGTTCTGTTGAGTGTTGGTTCTTTGTTTGCTGGCACTTGTTGCATGCCTTGATGTAGCAATTTACATATGCTTTCAGGCCTGGCCAGTAGTAACCCCTTGACACCAACTCCAGTGTTGCTGCCTGCCCCCTATGTCCTGCTATCATAGAGTTGTGGTACAACTCCAAAATCCCTTTCTTCAATTCCTCATCTGCTGGTACATAAATCCTTCCTTGTTGAAACAGGATCCCTTCCTCCACCAAGTAGTCCTCAAACTTCTTCTTCATCTCTGTGCTTGTTGCAGTCAGATCAGCATCAAAGTATGCAAGGATAGGTGAAAGTGTGTCATTGTGTCAAATGATCACCTTGATCTGCTCTGGGAGCTCCATGTCTGACTGGTACAGTGCTGCAAGTTCTGCGAAATTTTCAGGTTTAAGGATCCTGTGCAGTTTGCCATTATCCTCCTCTGATGTCCAATGATCCAATCTTTGAGATAGCACATCTGGCTTTGCTGACTGGTGGCCAGGATGATAACTGATATGGAAGTTGTAATGCAATAGAAGGTCTGCCCATTGTGCTTGGCAGCAGTTCATGATCTTTGGATCCTTGAAGAACTCAAGGTTCCTGTGATCCATTATGACATGAATGGGGTCTTCTGTCCCCTGGAGGTACTGCTGCCAGTGTTTGAGTGCCTTGACAATTGCCAACATCTCCTTGGCATAGATATCATAGTTTCACTCTGCTGGTAGCATTGATTTCAAGAGGAACACCACTGGGTGTTTGCACACATTCTCCTGCTTCTGTGACAAGATCGCTCTGTACATGTAGTCTGACACATCTGTTTCCACTGTGTAGGGTCACTCTGGGTTCGCATGGGCTAACACCAGTGCTGTTGTGACTGCTACCTTCAACATGTCAAAACTCTCCTGCTGTTTGATCCCCCATTTGAACACTACACCCTTCTTTTCTAGATTGTGCAATGGCCTTGCTAACTTTGAGAACCCATCAATGAACTGTCTATAGAAGTTGAGGAATCCCAAGAATGACTGTACCTCAGTCACAGTTCTTGGCTCCTTCCACTCCTTTATTGCTTCCACCTTCCACTGGTACATTTTAAAGCCATCCTTGTTGATGTGGATGCCCAGCCACTCCATTTCCTCTACATGGAACATACACTTCCTTGCCTGACAGTACAGCTTGTACTCCCTAAACTGCTCCAGGATTTTCCTGTTCATCTTGATGTGGGTGGGGAGGTTATCAGTGAAGGAGATGGTGTCATCCAAGTAGTTGGTGGTGTCAATGTCCAATACTGGTGCAAGTACTTCATTCATCATTCTCTGGAACACTGCTGGTGCATTGCAAAGGCCAAAGTGTATGACCTCAAACTCAAATAGCCCCCATTGTGTTCTAAATGCCATTTTCCACTTGTCTCCTGGCTTGACCTGCACCAGGTTGTAGCCATTTCAAAGGTCAAACTTTGAGAACACTGTTGATCCCTGAATGCAGTCCATGATTTCATTGGTGCATGGGAGCAGGTACTGATCCTTAATGGTGATGGCATTGATCTTCTGCCAGTTGACCACAGGTCTCTTCTTCAAGTCCTTTTTTGGAATGAAGAAGCAGGGTGAGGCAACTGGTGACTTGGAGGGTTGGATGAACCCTTTTGTGAGCATCTCATTGAGCCATGTCTGCATCTCTTTGTTCTCTGCATCCAACATGGGGTACAGCCCTGCAGGCTTTGGGAGTACTGCATCTTGTACAAAGTCAATAGCAATGTTGTGTTTACTATGGGCTGGGAGGGTATCTGACTTGGTGTCATCAAACACATCCAGGAGGTTGTGGTATGCTTCTGGTATGATCTCATTGGCCAGTTGTTCTTCCTCCACATGCTTGGCTGTGATTTGTGCCAAGAGGTTCTTTGGCTTGGGTTCATTTGTACTTGCCACTACATAGGCTATCACTTCTTCCTGCCATTCTGTAGGACATGGCCAGCATGATAGCAGCATTCCATCTACCTGCACTCCTTTGCATCCTAAGCATGGCCTTGGTCCCATCTTTGGGAGGTTGCATCCTTCCTCAATCGTGTTGATGACCTCTGCTTCCTCTTCATCATTGTGCTCATGGGTTGTGGAGACTGGTGTCTTCCATCAACCTTCTTCTTTGGCTGTGACAATCATTACTTCTTCCTCCTCCAGGCACTTCATCTTGCAGTGTGTACTGTGGAAGTTGATCTGGTTCTTGACCCAATCGATCTGTGGGTTGTGAGTTTGTAGCCATGTGATCCCAAGTACTGCTGCATACTGACCTGTGGGTGCAATGTCAAAAGTGATTTTCTTGGTGTGGTTACTGATGCACATGGTTGCTTCTACCACTCAGTCTGCAACTCTGAGTGATCTTCCATCAATGTCATGGATGGGCATGGGGAATTCTCATTTCTTTGTCTTGATTCCATATTTTTCCATATATTGGTGATTGATGAATGTAGATGTTGCTCCTAAGTCAATCAGGAGGAGGGGAAATGTTGTGATGTTGGTCTCTAACTCTGCTTGTATCTTAAGGTGCATGCTGATTTCGTCAGACTGGGTTGAATTCAGTGTAGCATGGGTACATAACAGGGTATTGAGCACTGCAGCCCTCGAAGGCACAACCTTTGTTGAGGGTTGCATCAAAATCTGCCTTCTTCATCCTCTTCTTCTTCTCTGACTTGTTGTCAGAGCTGGATTCCTCATTGCATTCTTCTTCAGCTGTTGCAGCTACCTGTGCCTTTACTCTGCACATTGCTGCTCTGTGACCCTTCCTTCCACACTTGAAGCACACACCTGCCTTCATCTGCTTCTCCCTTTCTTCCTTAGAAAGGAACCCTCTGCTGGCTGACAGGTCCATAGGCCCCAATCCATCTCCATCCCCTCCTGCTGATGCTGACAGTGCTGGTGTGAATGTACTGGTTGACAGGTTATGAGGGGGTAAGGGCTTCCAGCCTGTGTTCTTCTTCTCCTGGTTGTGCTGATGGTGGTGATTGTCAATCTTAATGGTTAAGGTGATGAGCTCATCCATGGTGGTCAGCTCAGCATGTGAGACCATGTCGTCTTTGACATGGTCCTTCAGTCCTGCATAGAATGTCTGCATAAGTTGCATTTGCTCTGTCTACCCAAGTATCAATACCAGCTCCCTGAACTCTGATGCATACTCTGCCATCGATCCCTTCTGCCTCAGTTGCATGAGCTTGTTGGCTGCTGTTCTTTTCTTGTCTGGGTCATAAAATGCCTGCTTGAACTTGCATTCAAACTCTGCCCAGCTCATTGATCAAAGAGAAGGGGGATTTGAGGGCACAAGGACTTCCTGTGATATGGGCTGGGCCCACTTGGCTGCTTGGTCTGTCATTTTAAGTAATGCCCATTGGATCTTGCATTTGTCTGTGTGGAAGTTGTTGGGTTGCAGTCAAAAATACAATGCTGAGTTTTGGAGGAATGTTTGTGTGGCCAGTCCACAATCTCCTTTGAACAAGTCAGGGCTGTCAGCCTTGAGATCCTGATTTGCTGCTGCTTGCAACTGTTGCAGTGCAATGTTGACAATGGGCACCACTACTTGTACTACTGGGGGTGGGATGTTCTGCATGTTTCCACAGAGTTGGTTAATAAGGGTGTTTTGGCTATTGATCATGGCTTGTTGCTGGTGCATTTGTTCTTGTAGTTGTTGCATCATCTGGACTAGCAGGGCTGGTCCTGCTTGTTCAATGTCAACTTCTTCTGGTTGTTCTTGTAGTTGTTGCTGGTGTACTGGTCCAGCACTGAATAAATCTTGTTCCATTCCTGACATTTCTGGTAGAGTGAGTGACATGGTTATGACTTTGCCTAATGTCATGACTTAGTGTCTGTTGTGTCTCATAGCACAGCAGAGGATGTCATAGGTCACTGTTTGTCTGGCTTCTGTTAACCACAGAGTGGTTATTGGTGACTTCAATTGGAATACTCAGAGCATGCATGCTTAAGAGCCTGGTGAGAGTAAGTGAATACAAAAGATACAAGAGGCAAAGTGAGGAACAGTACTCCTCACTTTGCCACTACTTAAGTGATTCTACAAGTCTGACTCATTACATACAGTAATCGGACTCCATATCACTAAGCCATAGAACATACTCAGTCAGCACATGGAACAGAATAGAATAGAACAATTGCACTGTGTGTCCCCAGGATGTGTCAGGACTCTGCATAGTCCACTGCCACATGCCCTTCAGGCACAACCCTGTGCTCACTGCTCTGCTCCTTAAGTTACTTCCACAATGGTTGTGACAATGGGTCATGGAAGCCACAATGCATATTGGCAACCACATGGAGAAAATCACCCTTGACATTGCCCCCACAGGATGACATCTGGCAGTACTAGGAATTTCATGGTTACAAACCCACAACCCATGGATTGACTGGTGGGGGAACCATGTGGAGTGTAGCAGCACACATTGTAAGATGAAGTGCCTTGAGGAAGAAGAAATCACAGTTGTCACAGCTGAAGAAGAAGGTTGATGGAAGGTACCAATCTCCATGACCCATGAACATGATGAAGAAGAAGAAGCAGAAGTAATCAATGCCATTGAAGAAGGAAGGGAGTTGCCAAAGATGGGGCCAAGGCCATGTGTGAACTGTGATGGAGTCAGAGTGGATAGAATGCTAATGTCATGTTGGGCATGTTTGCTCAAATGGCAGAAGGAGGTGATTGGGTAGATAGCAGCAATGGCAGAGGAGGCACAGAAACCAAAAAAACCTATGTGCACAAATTGCAGCCAAGCACATGGAATAAGAACAACCAGCAAGTGAAATCATTCTGAAAGTGTACTGTGACCTCCTAGATGTTTTTGATGACAACAAATCCAATGCCTTACCAGAGCACAGCAAGCACAATATTGCCATTGACTTTGTGCTTGACATGGTCCTACCTAAACCAGCAGGCCTCTACCAGATGTCAGATGTGGAAAATAAGGAGATGTGGACATGGCTGGACAACATGCTGGCAAAAGGGTTCATTCAACCCTCAAAGTCACCAGTTGCATCCCCATGCTTCTTTATCCCCAAGAAGGATTCAAAAAAGAGGCTCATGGTAGATTGGAGGAATATCAATGTGATCACAGTCAAGGACCAGTACCTGTTACTGAGAACCAACAAGATCATGGATAGAGTGTGCAGCACAACAGTGTTTTTGAAATTTGACCTATGTAACAGCTACAGCCTGGTGCAAATTAAGCAGGGGGATAAATGGAAGATGGCATTCAGGATGAGGTGGGGGTTGTTTGAGTTCAAGATCATGCACTTTGGGCTTTGAAATGCACCTGCAGTATTCCAGTGGATGATGAACAAGGTACTAGCCCCAGTATTGGACATGGACACCACCAACTACCTGGACAACACTATTTCCTTCACTGACAACCTTGCCAAGCACATCAAAACCAACAGGATGACTCTAGAGAGGTTTAGGAAGTACAAGCTGTACTGTTGGGCAAGGAAGTGTACATCCCACATAGATGAAATGAAGTGGTTGGAAGTCAACATCAATAAGGATGGATTCAAGATGGACCAATGGAAGGTGGAGGCAATTAAGGAATGGGAGGAGCCAAGGACAGTGACTGAGGTACAGTTGTTCTTGGGGTTCCTCAACTTCCACCAACAATTCACTGATGGATTCTCAAAACTGGCATGTCCCCTGCATGACCTGGAGAAGAAGAGAGTGGAGTTTGAGTGGGGTCAATGACAACAAAAAAGCCTCAGTGCATTGAAGGAAGCAGTCACATCAGCACTAGTACTAGCCCACACAAACCCAGATTGACCTTACACCCTGGAAACAGATGCATCAGACTATGCATATGGGGCAATCCTATCACAGAAGCAGGAAGACACACAAGAACACCTGGTAGCATTCCTGTTGAAATTGATGCTCCCTGCAGAATGCAATTACAACATCTACAACAAGGAGATGTCAGCCATCATCAAAGTGCTCAAACATTGGAGGCAGTACCTACAAGTGACAGTGGACCCCATCCATGTCATTACTGATCACAAGAATCTGGAATTCATCAAAGATGCAAAGATTACAAATTGTAGACAAGTTTGATGGGCAGATCTCCTGTTCCATTATAATTTCCATATCACTTACCACCTGGGCCACCAGTCAGCAAAACCTGATGCACTGTCTTGAAGATTGGACCATCAGATGTTGGAGCAAATTAAAGCCATCATCCAACATGACAAAGTGCTGGTGCACATCCTGGCATACTTTGATGCTGATCCAACCCTGATGACTGTGGAAATGAAAAAGAAGATGGAGGAATACTCAGTGGAAGAAGGAATCCTGTTCCAACAAGGAAGGATCTACATTTTTTTTTGTGTGACTGGGGGGGAATCTGCTAATCAGATGAAGGTTGCTATGTTTTACTGTGCTTAACCAACAGTGTGGGGTTTTTACCCACTAAACCCTCCAGTGGAGATATCCAGACAGCTGAATGGGTATCACCTCAGACACCAGTCAACCAGGTTTTCACCTGGCTCCTGCTCAGTTAGGAGGAGGTTCTGAAGCCTCATGTCCTGAAAGGCTGCATGTGCAGCCAGTTGTACAGATGATAGGTGATCCACAGAGGACTGAGTGAACAGTTGTGTGGGCCCACTGGGCTTGATCAGTGTGGGCTTCAGAGAGGAGCACAACAACATCCTCTCCTACTTTGCCTCTACATGTCATGGCACACTTCCCCCCTTAGCCATGGTTGTCTGGTATCCAATAAGGCTGACCAGTACCATGCCTCTCAATGAGGCCTTTCCACTTGTCCTTAATTAGCCAGTCCTCTTTGTTGAGTTCTGGTCCTTTGGTTTTCATGAGCTTAGCTAAGCCAACATCAACTTTGGCCGCTTTGAAAAGAGTGAGGTTGAGGGTTGCCTTGGCCCTCTTCCTTGTTATTGTGTCTCCTCTGATTCGGTGGGAATTCTGGAGTTTCTAGATGACAAAGGCTGTCTCTGTGACAACTGTCCTGAAAAGGGTGGTTGTGGCTGGTCTCTCTTCAAAGGATCTCAGCCCTATTCCCAGAATCTCTTGGTACTGGGGGGTTTAGATTGTCAGAGTCTTAGTGGCATTGCTGTTCCTAGGATCTTAATCATCTTGTCCCATACACTGCAATGCCAACAGTTGTCACAGGTGCTAAGTATGTGCTCCAGGGTTTCTAGTGTACCACAGTCACATAGGGATCATTCTTCCCAGATCCCTCCCCACTGTGCTACAAATGAACTACAGACAGTTTGGTCATGGATGGCTTGCCAGAGGAAATCTCTTATTTCTCTTCTAATGGCAGGTTGTTTCAGGCTCCTCCAGATCAATTCTTTGTGTGGCTGGTTACCTGTTCTGGCAAGCATGTTGTCAGATATCCTCTCCAGGTTTGCTTGGGTTTTATCTCTGGGGAGGGATGAGTTCAGGTGTCTTACCTGTTAAGAGTCAGCTCCTTGCTAGACTCTGATATGCTTGACTGTGCTGAGGGTGCCAACCAGGAGTACTCACTGGTGACTGTGACTTGTTCTTTGAGAGGTAAGAGAGGAGAGTGGATTGAATAGCACTAGATTACAAACAGGTGTTTGTGATGGGGAATCCCACAGCATTCCCCTCACTCTTTAAATACTAAATTCCAAGGAATCTTCCAGAA
>WSUE01000375.1:0-29541 GCA_019633535.1 Tulasnella sp. JGI-2019a
GAATGCTGTAGGATTCCCCATCACAAACACCTGTTTGTAATCTAGTGCCTTCAATCCATTCTCTCTTATCCCTCCTCACAAAGCAACCCATTGCCATTAGTAAGTGCTCCTGTTTGACACCCTCAGCATGGTAGTGCCTATCAGAGTTTAGCAAGGAGCTAACTCTTCACACAAATACAATATGACAGGAATGCCATAGGATTCCCCATTGCAAACACCTGTTTGTAATCTAGCACCTTCAATTCCATTCTCTCTTATTCATCTCTACAAAGCCCCCATAGTCATCAGTGAGTACCCCTGGTTGGCATCCTCAGCACAGTTGTGCATATCAGAGTCTAGCAAGGAGCTAACTCTTTACAGTTGGATGTTTCATAACCAGTGACAATTTGATGTCATATGACAGGTTGTGCCTGAGTCTGTGTTCCAGTGTGTATCAGATTGTGTCTTAGACATATGCAAAGGTAGTCGACTGACACTAGCTCTGGCCATGTATCCTCAAGTGGTGGTCTTGTCTGCTGATTCATCCTAGTCATCATCCAAGTCTATGCTGGCCTTCTTAGCCTTTGCCTTTGCTTTCACTTCTTTTGCCTTCTCTGTCTCCCTTTTATCCTTCACCTCCCTTTGTTTGCATTTGTAGATGAAGCACTCCTCAAGGGTGTGATTTGTGGCTTTAGGGTGCCTGGGACAGCTTTTGATTTGCCCCTTCAGTTTTTGATCCCTCTGGGGATGGTCGATCCTGCTGGCTGTGAGTGCATTTTCATTTGTGGACATTGTACCCATTGCCAAGAGCTCCTGCCTTCCCATGGTGTCTGCCATGCATAACTTCTTGAGGAGTTTGGCTAGGGACTTCATGCCCACCTGTATGAGCATTCTCTTGAGCTTGCAGTCCTCCTTGAAACTGAGACCAATGATGATCATGCTGATGGTAAGCTCATTGACCATGTCTGCCACTGAGAATCCTTGATCAAAGGTGGATGGAGCATAGCTGGTAGACCATCCTGGTGTTGCTGGACAGGTTTCAACTTTGTATTTGGCACCTGGTGCCAGTAGGTTTTTGAGAAGGTTGCCTTGGCTGATGCAGCAAGCAGTGTATTCAGCATATGTCTCTTTCTCATGCCCAGTATCTCCCTTTTGCAGGGCCAGCATTTCCTGTGTTGCAAACATGTGTGAATTGGTCATCTTGGGCTCCAGTTGGTCAAGTAGCTTGAGCCAGATTGATCTGGCCTTGACAGGAGATATGGCTGGTGATGCTGAGTTGATGAGGGTGAGGTGTCCTTCATTCAAGGTGCTGCATATGTATCCTGCTAGCTTCAATTTGCAGACTTTGTGGTTGATCTGTTGATCTGCTGTGAGTCCTGCCAGTGTTTCTTCTCCATTGAGTATGAAGTAGGCCCCTAGTGTCAGTACCTTGCTAGTTACTGCCTCTTTCCATTCATTTAGGTTGGTGTCTGTGAGTTTGACAATAGGGCTGGTGGTGTTGTTGGTTGAATCAGACATGATGACATGTCAGTCAAAAATGAAATGGGAGAGTTTGGGATGAGGTTGTTAAGTGTTGTGCTTGTGAACTGGTGTTTGTTGTTCCTCCATAACAACAATGTCAGTAACTGTAACAGTTGTTTTGACTAGGATGAGTATTTTGAAGATGATTTGATTGATGGGGAATGTGTTTTGGTCTGGGCCCATAACCTGTTAATAGGTGCTGCAGATTTAACATGAGAATCACTGCATGGTGATGATAGTTCAATTATATTAGTACAGATATATGAGATAGGTATACATCAATAAATGAAAGTGAATCGTACCTATGTGGTGATGATAGTTCGATGAAGAACATAACCACCCGCGGTCTTCGTTACATAAGATGAGCGATATAAGCTAAGACAAACGTTATCTTATTGTATACTCCAACACAATTTCCTTTAGAGCAGCCGACCTTGAATGCACTTGCGTTGCTTATATCCGGCTGATGTTTTCGTCGATATTGCTTACGATATCACGAACCCACACAATCCCGTTGTGGTCTCCAACTCAATACTCAATACCCTCTATCCCTTCAAAATCTCACAAAACATATCCTTTAACTGTCTTCTCTCCACCAACAATGTCGAACCTATTTGGGACGAAGCGCGATTTCTGGTTCAAGTACGATAAGTTTGCAGACAAGTTCGACAAAGATATGCTGGCCCGCCTCAATACCAATCTCGACGTCCTCTTGATATTTGTGAGCGCTCTCTCAAATAAACGCTGTACGAAAGAAACAATGCTGATCCGTGCTCAGGCGGGTCTGTTCTCTGCTGTGAACACCGCCTTCATCGTCGTCGCTCTCACCGCGCTGAGCGCTAACCCTGCCGACGAAACCAACCACCTCCTCCGACTGCTTGTCATGAATGTCAGCAACCACACTCTTACCGAAAGCGATCGCAGCCCACCCTTTACTCCAGGACGAGCCGCGATTCGCCAAAACTGCACATTCTTTGCGAGCCTGTGCTGTAGCTTACTAGCTGCGATAGGCGCTGTACTGGCAAAGCAGTGGCTTCAGTCCTATGAGCGGACAGGGCAGACAGGTCCGATATATCAACAGGCCGTCAAGAGAACACAGAAGTTCGTCGGAGCCGAGAAGTGGGGACTACGGCCGGTGGTGGAAACGCTCGCGACATTACTCCTTATCTCACTTGCGCTCTTCTTCGTCGCGCTCATCGACTACTTGTGGTCAGTAAACAAGACCGTCGCCATTGTTGTCTTAGCATTTGCAGCTGTAGGGGGGCTGCTCTATTCTCTCATGGTGGTGCTCGCTGCAATCTCCCCCGCCTGTCCTTTTCAAACTGGACCGTCAGTCGCCCTGAGATATTTCCCCCTGGCGGTTTTCCGGTTGGGATCGATTTTCTTAACTTTACCCGCCACTATCTGGACTCGTATCATACAGCCCCGACTCCTCAATTTGAGGTCGCGCTCGGTCGGTGCCATCATTCGTTCTGGCCTGATCATTGTCTTGTTTTCCTCCTTGGCGCTCATTGTCCATCTCATCAACCGGCCTTTGCACCTCGCCCTCAGGGCCCTTTGGGCAACCTCTTCCGTGCCACACTTCGGCGACATTCTCATTTTCGTAAATCAATATCTAACTTCACGTCGCGAAACCGTAAACGCAGATACTCTCCATGCATACTCGGCGATTCATATGACGGAATCTGCACCAGATGTCGAAACCGCAACCATTGTGGCCGACAACATCCCCTTAATCTCTAATTTCGAGGCTGTGCAACTCATCGCCACTAGTACCGCATTTGAGACGATATTATCCCATCTTCAAAAATCTTTTCAGGATTACCAAAGCGGCAACAACGAAGTAGATTTCACCAACACGCTGAGCCTGGCCGGAGCCGTCGTCTATGTCATGCTTACCGACCCAAGGCAGACCACGGACGCGCTCGAGAGGTGTTTCCGCAACAGGAAGATGGTGGGTAACATCATACTTTCCCGGTCTTTTCCCAAATGGCTCGATTTGGCTAGAAATCCTCGGGAGAAATGGTTGGGTGGACGTCCGGCCCTTGCGGCTAAGGTGGTTCTATCGAAATCCACTGCCATCCTCTGGCTCCACCACTGTACCGTTATAGCCACCTACAATAGATGGGATGAAGAGGTCATGACGGGTTTGGTTCAGGACCTGAGTGATCGAATCCTGACTGAGAGGCTCGGGCTTGATGCCGTGTACCTTTCAAGGGTAATGGACGCGCTCTTGGCCATCCTAAGATGGTATCCGCTCTGGGGTGCTCGCAATGGCCATCCATCACTCGACAACAAGACAAACGTGCAATCTGCTTGGACCGCATCAGAGTGGGCACATTCTCAAAATTAACCTTTGATGTTTTATATTGATCACCCTTCAATATAGGAACCGCCCGCTGATCACGCAGCTCCTCGACACTCTGAACGAATTCTCCCGCCATTATGATAACGAGGATCCGGAAACCTTTTCGACATTCCTCCATTGTCAGCAGCGCCTCCTCACACAAGTTAATGCATTGGGTGTGTTGGAGCTGTCATACGACATAAGGATCGAAGGTCGTTCACTGTTCAGACAGATGCATTCCAGCCTAAACTCAAATCTTGGATGTCTCCTTACGATATCTGAAACACATCAATTTGTAGCGACAGATGAACCTGGGGCAACCTTCGACCTGGCGATTAGCTGCAAAGCGGAGGTTGTCAGAACTATGCAGCGACTTCTGCTGACTTGGACCGCAGAAGAGAGCGTAAACCCAGCAGATCTCGCTTCCACTGCCCGGCTTGCCCTTCGTGTCAGCGCAATCACGGAGAAGGAGCGACTCCTGCAAGGGACCCTTTACGGCATCTTCACTGGCATGCTGAGATCACATCCAAGTGATGAGCTTGAGGTCGAGAGCCGCCATGCTCATCTACAGAACGGCCGAGTAGTAGCCGTTGTCCTCGCGTCCACGCTACGACTATATATCTGGCAGCATCCTTCGGTCTCCTCCGAGCATGCATGGGTCGCCTTCGAGTCATTCCTCCGACTCCTCGTAACTGGAGGCACCCCGCCTGTTCCATGCACGCCCACCGATGCACCCGAGGCATGGGACACATTGATCGAACTCGCTCGCGAAAACCACCCCACTCGACACAGTTGCATGGGGCTCGGGGTTCTTTGGCTCGCCTCAAAGATTGAGCCGGGGCATGAAGCATTGCAGCAGATAGAGGAAGAAGGGTTGTCGGATTGGTTCGTCAAGGTCATGCGAAAGGTGCAGGAAGATGGATGGGCAGAAAACGTCCCTGAAGAGCTGCGGAGCCATTGGACTGCCGTGGAGAGGAAGTGTGCGGGAATCCTGTTCCTCGAGGCGTGGGATGCAACGGCAGACGTGGATGGTGCGGGATCGCACTCACAGCTGTCAAGCTGGACGTCGTCATCGACAATCGACGCATTCGCCACATGGCTGCGTGAATTCGACGGTCAGGAGACGATGGATCTCAAACTGGAAGATATGGTCATCATGCAGGTGCCTATCCGTTCGAGTCTCATAGCCGGTTTCGTAGAGCACGCCACCCTGGCTAACAGACAAATAACCGAGGAGCTCGAACTGCAAAACATCCTCGACAGGGTTCATTCGGCTGGTCACGGCCCACAAGGAGATATTTCGAATCCAGCAGGATGTGCATATGCAGGGAGCGGCCAAGATGTTATGATTGGTACGGATATGGAGGGGTGTGAATGGTGTCTTGACGGAGCCAGGTGCATGCATTGGGATCCCGTTTCGCAGTCTGTGAGTTCACTTGTTCTTTCTCGTCTTACTGGGACGTCGTGCTAATACATACTTGACGCTTTAAGTGATTCAATGTCCGTGATGTTGTGTACAGGGAGTCGGACACAATCTGGACTTTCCATTCCGTTCTTCAATATGAGGGTCAGCCCTGCGTAGTTGTTGCTCAATATATGTCAATCAGTCTGCTTTAGGTGAATCAGCAGCCTTTGAGAGAAGCAACTCGTGCGCTATGAATCACTTACCTTTCTGCTCCACGTTTTACCCGTGCACAGCCTGTTGTTGTCAAAGTCTGACTACTGGTTTCACTCACCCACTCCACTCAGCAGGGAGAAAGAGCCAACTCCGTGCCCCGCATAGTGCTGAACGACGCTTCGTGAGATTTTAGTCAGCCATCTGACGAGTTCTAAGATCGAAGAGAAGTTCGTTCCGCGCGTCATGATGTCAGAGACGAATATTCATTCACCATATATCTGCCACACCTCACTCTTGACTGGACCCTGCCAAGTTGAGCACAATGGCCCACCTTTCCCAATCTCCCTCAACGCCAAGCCACCACGTGGAGTTCTGCTACCGGAGACAGAAGCCTTGGCGCACAATGTTCCTGACTCCAAATGGCTATTTCGGACGCTGAAATTTACGGTTTCGGTTTCACCAGTCGATCAAGGGGGTGCGAGAGAAGCGAGTAGCGATTCGGAGGACTTCTGTCCGGTATTCCGGCAACGCCGCCACGCGATGTGGAGGCATACATGCATGACAGCGATTAAGGTCCCATATAAAACGCGTTCGGAGGTCACAGTAATAATAAGTATATCATCGCACTTAACAAGACTAGGCTCTATCATCATAGCCCATCGTCTTCCTACCTCGTTTGACACAATATTGATGAGCCTCACGGTCGGCCAGTCGGGGCCGCAGCCAGGGTGTCGTATTCATGACCGTATCCTCACGGTGATACGTCATGGGCTTCGCAACTCAGATGAAACCGCTCGGGTATATTCCACCACTGGGAGGTAAAAACAGGAAATCCACTAAAGGAGAGATTGATTGAAAAATGACCACGAGCCACTCGGGAATGCCGGCGCCGTCAGCCCATACATTTCGGTAAGGATGTCCTCGACATTCGCGAGAAGCGTGGGATGGAAAGGTCGTATGTAGGTTTGCATGCTTTTTCAATGGCGAACCCGACAGCCCAAACGCCGATATCCTCGGTCACCATCATTGGCCTTCTGTCCCGAGATCCCCCAATATGAGTGTTAATGTATCGTGTGGCAGTCGTGGATTTTCAGACTATTGAGAAGAGAAATGAAGACATGTTGGTGAAGACACCACAAGAAGCCCAGGGAGAGTGGCCTACCAAGTGATGGTAGTAAAGGACCACTGCGCACATTATGAAGGCGCTGTCGTCTGTGAAGACTATGCAGACAGATGCGAGCAACTTCTGGAAGTGCTATATTCATCTCCTAAGCGATGAGAACCATGGCGAACTGCGGAGCTGAGGAATCGTATGGCAGAAATCGGGGCATACTTATGATCTACCCCACAGTCGCCACTACTGCCATATAGACGTCAATCTATGAGATCTTCTCATTGCAGGCTCTATCGTTCTAACACTGCGTTGGCGGGTCGACGAACCCCGTTGTGTACGCATGGTCCAGGGTCACCCCTTCCAAAATCCTCGTGCTTAATGTAATATTCTTCGGATCTTCCGCCAATGTAGACGCTTTCTTGTTTGTAAAGACGAAGAGTTGAATCTGGTATGCCTTCCGCCAATCGTGCTCAGAGTTGAAGGTAATTCCAGTCTGTCATACGCCATCTGACTGCCCCAGTCCATAAAATTAAAATATCCCGGTGATGTTGCAACTCGTGATGCACAACAAATAGAGAGAGATCTGAATTCGAGAGGAGAAGAAGATTATGGCTATGGAAACCATGCGGTTGTGGTTATTGGTTGCGCCATATAAATGTGATTGGATCTTGCGCTCACCTGAAATGCCTCTAAAGGACTTTGATTTTCTGCCAGTCTCCTTCATAGCAGTCATACATTGCATTGCTTATTATCCAGCTGATGTTTTCTGTCGATATTGCTTACGGTAGCGAGGGACACATCGTGGGTGCACGTGGTTACCCAATTCCCTCCATCTCAAAATCTCACAAGCATATCATCTGGTCGTCTGGTACATCTACACGGAAAATGTCCAATCTATTTGGAACAAAGCGTGACTTCTGGTTGAAGTATGATGTGTTTGCAGACAAGTTCGACAAAGATATGCTAGCTCGCCTCAATACTAATCTCGACGTCCTCTTGATATTTGTAAGCGCTCTCTCAAATAAACGCGATACAAAAGAAGCAATGCTGATATATGCCCAGGCGGGTTTGTTCTCTGCTGTGAACACCGCTTTCATCGTCGTCGCTCTCACCACGCTCAGCGCCAATCCTGTCGACGAAACCAACCACCTCCTCCGACTCCTCGTCATGAATGCCAGCAACTATACTCTTACCGAGAACGATCTCAATCCACTGTTTACTCCAGGATGGGCCGCGATTCGACAGAATTGCACGTTCTTTGCAAGCCTATGCTGCAGCCTACTCGCTGCTGTCGGTGCCGTCCTAGCAAAGCAGTGGCTCCAGTTCTATGAGCGAAGCGGGCAGACCGGTCCAATAGATCAACAGGCAGTCAAGAGAACAGAGAAATTCGTTGGAGCTGAGAAGTGGGGACTACGACCGGTGGTGGAAACACTCGCGACGTTGCTCCTCATCTCACTTGTGCTCTTCTTCGTCGCGCTTGTCGATTACCTATGGTCGGTGAACAAGACCGTTTCTATCGTTGTCTTAGGATTTGCCGCTACAGGGGGGCTGCTCTATCTTCTTATGGTGGTGCTCGCTGCAGTCTTCCCCGTCTGTCCTTTTCAAACTGGACCATCGGTGGCCCTCAGACAGCTGGCCATTGCTGCTATTTGGTCAGCAGGAATTATAGCCAATGCACTCAAAGATATCTATAATAGTATCAGGGTTATCTTGCGGCCCCATTTCCTCGGTCCGGGGTCGCATTCGATGTTTCTCGTCCTCTATTCTGGCGCATTCATCGTCTCATTTCCCGTCGTGTGTATCCTCAGCGGGATTGTCACATATTCCCTCATCTTTTCTTTCGCTATCCTCCTCTTTGCCTTTCGCACACCCTTAATCATCTTTGAACGTATCAAACCCCTAAACATGGACTCTCTCCACGCATACTCGGCAATTCTTTTGGCAGAATCTACATCATACGCCGAAACCGTAACAACTGTGGCCGAGAATATCCCGTTGATCTCCGATTTCGAGGCCGTGCAGCTCATCGCCACGAGCGCCGCGTTTGAAACACTATTATCTCAACTTCAAAGGTCTTTACAAGACCTCCAAAGCGAGAATAATGGGGTGGATCTCACAAAAACGCTGAGCTTGGCCAGAGCCGTCGTCCACGTTGTGCTTGCCGACCCCAGGCGGACCACGAAGGCACTCGAGAAGTGCTTGCGGCATTTGGACGGATTTGGGATGGATCGTATCGGATCTATACCATTGGAACTGCACATGATTCTTAGTTGTCTTCGAACTGTGTACAGATTAGGCGCAACTCGTGCCCTCGGTATAAAGCGCCGAGACATGGAGGAGGCAGAGTCGCTCGCTTTAATGGAGATCTTGCGCTCCTCCCTCGGATTCGCACGTGCTCACACACACCCCGCTACCACACCTGAGGAGAAATGGTGGGCCAGACGCCCTATCCCTGTAACAGAAGGAGTTCTGCCGAATTCCACTGCTATGCTCTGGCTCCTCCACTGCGCTGTTACCGCCACCTATAATAGATGGGATGAAGAGGTCATGATGGGTTTAGTTCAGGACCTGAATGATCAGTTCCTGTTCGAGAGGCTCGTACCTGATGCCATGTACCTTTCTCGGGTAATGGACGCGTTATTGGCCATCCTGAAGTGGTATCCGCTCTGGGGTGCTCGCCATGGCCATCCATCACTCGATGACGATGCGGACGTGCAATCCGCTTGGACCGTATCAAAGTGAGCTCGTTCTTAAAGCTGATTATTTGGCATCGTATATTGATCGCTTTCTACTGCAGAAACCGTCCGCCGATCACTCAGCTCCTCGACATTCTTAACGAACTCTCTCGTCATTATGCCACTGAGGATCCCAAAACCTTCTCTACATTCCTCCGCTGCCAACAGCGGCTCCTCGTACACTTCAACGCACTGTATGTGTCATACGACACACTGATCGACGACCATTCATCGTCGAGGCCAGTGTTCTCACTGGCGGGCCAAATGCATTCCAGCTTAAACTCGAATCTCGAACGCCTTCTCATGATTAAAGCCGCTTTACAAGAAACACCCGAAAGGGTGACGATCTCTGCCGAAGGAACAGGTGGTGACCGAGTGGCGAGCCGTGTGCCAGAGATGATAAGTCGTGTGGGATCACCACTTTGGCAGATGCTCACCACTTTGTTTCCGGCTACCTGCGCCTTCCTTCAGGCCGTTTTCCCTATACGGGAGATACTTTCTATGGCAACAATTCATGCACAGAGGGAGGTCGGTGACCAGGTGACAGACCGTGAAGCGGATGCGGCAAGCCTTGAGGCAGTGATAAGCTGTAAAGCGGAGGTTGTCCGGTCCCTACAACGACTTCTGTTGACTTCGACCGCAGAAGAGACTGTAAACCCGATGGATCTCGCCACGACAGCCCGGCTTGCCTTCCATATTAGGACGATCGCGGAGAAGGAGCAGCTGGTACAGGGGATTCTCTACAGCATATTCGCTGAAGCGCTAAGATTACAACCAAGTGGTGCGCTTGTAGTCGGAAGCCGTTACGCTCTTCTGCAGAAGGGACCGGTAGTAGGCGTTCTTCTCGCGTCCACTCTGCGACTATACATATGGCTGCACCCATCAGTCACCCCCGATCAAGCATGGACCACCTTTAAGTCGTTCTTTCAACTGTTAATAACCGGTGATACTCCGACCGTCCCAAGCGTGCCGAAAAACGCGCCAGAGGCATGGAACACATTAGTAGGGGTCATTCGCGAAGACCATCCCGTTCGGTACAGTTGCACGGGGTTGGGAGTTCTTTGGTTAGCTTCAAGAGTTAGGCCAGGTTCCGAAGCATCGCAGCAGATAGATGGAGGCAGGGTATTGGATTGGTTCATGATGATCATGCGGAAGGTGCAGGAGGATGGGTGGATGGATCACGTCCCCGAAGAACTGCGAAGTTCCTGGACCATTATCGAGAAGAAGTGCGCGGGAGTCCTGTTCCTCGAAATGTGGGATGCGATGGTAGGCACGAATGGTACAGGATCAACCACCTCACAGCTATCAGACTGGACATCGTCGGAGATAATAGCAGCTTTCGCTACATGGCTTCGCGATTACGACGGCCAGGAGACGGTAGAGATCAAGCTGGATGACACAATCATCATGCAGGTCCCCATCCGCCCTGATCTTATCAGCCGCTTTGTGGAGCACGCTGCCCTGACTAATAGCCAAGCAACTACGGAGCTCGGATTACAGAGCATCCTCAACAAGGCTCTTCTGACTGATCGTAATCCACAAGGGGACGTCTCGGATCCAGGGCAGGATGCAGATTTGAAGAAAGTGGCCGATGTGGTTGATGTAGAGATAAAAGGGCTGTGAATGTTGTCTTGGTGGATGCATTGGGACCCCGTTTCCGAGTTGACCCATCCTTTCACGTCAAAGGCAACGCTAAAACGTGTTATATGTTAAAGTGATTCAACTCTGTTAATGTCATGTGCAAACACGACCCCTCCCTTCAGTTTGGGCTGTCATTCATTGGTCATCCCGCGTAGTTGTTCCAAAATATACGTTAACCAGTCTGTTTTAGACAAATCGGCAGCGGTCACTCCTACCCGAATCATCCGCTTTCTGCTTCGCGTTCCACCTGCGTATAGGTCGGTAGGACTCGGTGTCTAACTACTAGTTTACTACATGAAGAAGGTCTAACTCCATGAGCCCTACGTCGTGCTAAACCACTCCTCATCTTCTTCGGCTATCTGAACGTGTAGATCGAGTAAAAGGGATGAGTATAACGGATTGTGAGATAAGTGAACCCTGCCAAATAAATATCCGGTTACAGCTGGATCGGACGATCTTGACCCAATCTGCAAAGATGGATTCGTTCTCTGAGGAGTTGGCAGGACCCTGCCAAGGCGAACACAATGAACTGAACACCTACCGACGTAGAATTCCGCTACCACGAAAGCCTTGGCGGGCAATGTCTTACTCGGGCATTGGTCAAATGGCTATTCGGGACGCTGAAATGTTCCCAGTTTCACGTAGTCGATCAAGGGGTCGAAATCAAGGGGTGCGAGAAGTGAGGTGGCGATTCGGAGGACTTATGTCCGACATTCCGGGCACACCACCACGCGGTGTGGAGGCATGTATGACAGCGATTGCAAAGGGTTAAGGTCCCGTATAAAACGCGTTCGGAGATCACGGCAATAATAAGTACATCATCGCGCTTAACAAGACTGGGCTCTATCATCATAGCCCAGCGTCTTCCTACCTCGTTTGACGCAACATTGCCAAGCCTCACGGTCGGCCAGTCGGGGCCGCAGCTAGGGTGTGGTATCCATGGCCGTATCTTCACGGTGGTATGTCATCGAAAATCCTCGTCCTCAATGTCAGTCTTCGGATCTCCCGCAAGTGAAGACGCATTCCCCGTTTTCTGGTTATAAAAGTCGAGTGGGTCAAATCTTCCGCCATTCGTGCTCGGAGTTGACGGTCACCCGATATCATGGTGCCTGAAGTCTGCCATGCCCGATCGTCTGGCTTCCCCAGTCCGCGTATTCAGTCAAGACTGACATCAAGATCTCGCTGGTCATATTGTGACTTGTGGTATAGAGCGAGGTCCGATTTAGAGTAGATGCCACCCCTGCAGTCCGTGGAAGTTGCTTTCGTTCATTCGGTCTCACGCTCTACTTTGCATTGCGTCCGTTTCCTTGAGAGCCACAACTCAGGTTACTTATTGTCCAGCTGATGTTACGGCCAGGAGGCCTGATACCCAATCCGGAAATCATGCCAGCGGCTATGTTTTCCCCTAGCGTACCTCCCACCACCACATCCTGAAATAACCGAGATCTGGTCGCACAGTAAGGCACCAACCTGAGTCAAATTGCAGAATTGAGACAACGCTTTTCTTGATGCATTCCCCTGGCCAACTTCGACACTAAGCCTCCAACACGTTACATCGCGGTGCACGCCCCGTATACAACTCGTTGCGGTCCCCAACCCAGTGCTCGATCCCCCCATCACCCAAAAACCTCGCAAAACAACTGTCTCGTATCTCTACACCGCCAATGCCGAACTTATTTGGGGCGAAGCGCAACTTCTGGCTCAAGTACGATACGTTCGCAGACAGGTTCGACAAAGACATGCTTGCCCGCCACAATACAAATCTCGACGTCCTCTTGATATTCGTGAGCGCTCTTTCAAATGAACGCTATACGAAAGTAATGCTGATCCGTGCCCAGGCGGGTCTGTTCTCCGCTGTGAACACCGCCTTCATCGTCCTCGCTCTCACCACGCTGAGCGCCAATCCTGCTGACGAAACCAACCACCTACTCCGACTACTTGTCATGAATGTCAGCAATTACACTCTTACCGAAAGTGATCTCAGCCCACCCTTTACTCCAGGACGAGCCGCGGTTCGGCAGAACTGCATATTTTTTGCAAGCCTGTGCTATAGCTTACTTGCTGCCATAGGTGCTGTACTAGCGAAGCAGTGGCTCCAGTCCTACGAGCGGACAGGGCAGACCGGTCCGATAGATCAACAGGCACTCAGGAGAACAAAGAAGTTCGTCGGAGCCGAGAAGTGGGGACTGCGACCAGTTGTGGAAACACTCGCGACGTTACTCCTCATCTCACTTGCGCTCTTCTTCGTTGCCCTCATCGATTACCTGTGGTCAGTGAACGAGGCTGTTGCCACTGTTGTTTTGGCATTTGCGGCTTCAGGGGGGCTGCTCTATCTTCTCATGTTGGTGTTCGCTGCAGTCTTCCCGGTCTGTCCTTTTCAAACTGGACCGTCAGCCGCCCTGAGACAGCTCACCATCGCCGTTATCTGGTCAGCAAGCGCTATATCAAGTATATTCTTTTATCGCATTGATCGTCTCGGGGCTATTTTGTGGCTCCAACTCCTCAATTTGGAGTGGGACTCGATCGGTCTAGTTATCTATTCCAGCACAACGGTCCTCATGCTTCCCATCACATTTATCCTGTCCTTCGTCAGCATTCTTTTTGTGTGTGCCCTCGTGGGTCCGTTCGCCATCCTCGTTTCGGCCTTTCTCGCACCCTCCATCATTTTTGAATGGATCAAATCCAAAACCATAAACATGAACTCCCTTCATGCATACTCAGCGATTCTTATGGCAGAATCTACATCAAACGCCGAAGTCGTGACCATTGTGGCCGGCAGTGTCCTGTTGATATCTGATTTCGAGGCAGTACGACTCATTGCCAGGAGCACCGCATTTGAAACGCTGTTGCTCCACCTTCAAAAATCTTTCCGAGACTTCCAAAGCGACAACAATGAGGTAGATCTCATGAATACCTTGAGCTTGGCCAGAGCCGTCGTCCATGTTGTGCTCGCCGACCCAAAGCGTACCATAAATGCACTCGAGAAGTGCTTGCGGCATGTGGACAGACTTGGGAGAGACCATATCGGGTCTATGCCATTGGAACTGCACATGCTTCTTGGTTGCATTCGAACCATGTGCAGATTAGGCGCAACTCAGACACTAGGCGTAATGCGCGAAGAGACACTGAGAGCACAGGTATTCGTCGGAGGACAAAGTCCCTTCTACTACCTCCTCGCGGCACGCACGCCCGCATTGCTCCCAGTCGCCATCACGCCCGAGGAGAAATGGTGGGCCAGACGCCCGATCCCTACGGCTGAAGTAGTTCTGCCGAATTCCACTGCCATCCTCTGGTTCCTCCACTGCGGCGTTATCGCTGCCTATAATAAATGGGACGAAGAGGTCATGATAGGTTTAGTTCAGGACCTGAGTAATCATTTCCTAATTGAGAGGCTCAAGCCTGATGCGGTGTACCTTTCTCGGGTAATGGACGCGCTCTTGGCCATCCTGAAGTGGTATCCGCTCTGGGGTGCTCGCCATGGCCGTCCATCACTCGACGATGACGCGGACGTGCAGTCCGCTTGGACTATACCAAAGCGAGTTCGTTCTTAAGCTGATCATTTGGCATCGTATATTGACCGCTTTTCAATATAGGGACTGCTCCCCAATCTCTCAGCTCTGCGATATCCTTAACGAATTCTCCCGCCATTACGCCACTGAGGATCCTGAAACATTCTCGACATTCCTCCGATGTCAGCAGCGGCTCCTCACACTCTTCAACGCAATGTATGCGTCATACGACACACTGATCGACCACCATTCACCATCAAGTCCAGCGTTCTCACTGGCTGGTCAAATGCACTCTAGTTTAAACTTAAATCTCGACAGCCTTCACAAGATTAGGACTACTCCACGAGGGACACCTGAAATGGTGATGATCCCTGCCGAAGGGACAGGCAGTGATCAAGTAGCGAGCTGTGAGGCAGAGATGATTAATCGTGAAGTGCGGGCGCCAGGCCGTGAAGCGGGTGCGGCAACCCATGAGGCGATGATAAGCTGTAAAGCTGAGGTTGTCAGGTCCCTACAGCGACTTCTGCTGACTTCAGCCGCAGAAGAGACAGTAAACCCCACGGATCTCGCCACAACAGCCCGGTTTGTCCTTCGTATTAGGGCGCTTTCAGAGAAGGAGAAGCTGCTACAGGGCATTCTCTACAGCATCTTCGCTGAAGCACTAAGACTACAACCAAGTGATGCGCCTGTAGCTAGGAGCCGTCACGCTCTTCTGAAAAATGGACCAGTGGTAAGCGTTATTCTCTCGGCCACTCTGCGCCTATACATATGGCTGCACCCATCAGTCACCCCCGATCAAGCATGGGCCACCTTTGAGTCATTCCTTCGACTATTAATAACCGGTGATACTCCAACCGCCCCATGCGCGCCCACCGACGTGCCCGAGGCATGGGCCGCAGTGATAGAGGTCGCTCGCGAAAACCACCCCGCTCGGTACAGTTGCATGGGGCTAGGGGTTCTTTGGTTCGCTTCAAGGATTGGGCCGGGGCCCGAACCATCACAGCAGATAGAGGAAGGGAGGCTGCTGGACTGGTTCGTCACGATCATGGGAAATGTGCAGGAGGATGGATGGGCGGAAAACGTCCCTGAAGAGCTGCGGAGCTATTGGACCGCCGTCGAGAGGAAGTGTGCGGGAATCCTGTTCCTCGAGGCGTGGGAGAGGACGGTAGACGCTGATGCTGATGATGCGGGATTGCGTTCCTCACAGCTGTCAAACTGGACGTCGTCGGAGACGATCGAAGCCTTCGCAACATGGTTGCGTGAATTCGACGACAAGGAGACGGCGGAGATCAAGCTGGCGGATGTGGTCATCATGCAGGTGCCTGTCCGTCCGAGTCTCAGAGCTCGTTTCGTAGAGCACGCCGCCATGGCTAATAGCCAATCAACTGAAGAACTCAGACTGCAAAACATCCTCGACAAGGCTCTTCTGTCCGATCGCGATCCACAAGGAGATGTCTCGAATCCAGGGAAGGATGTGGTGGTGGGGCATACGGTTGATGTCGTGGTTGATGCGGACATGGAGGGCTGTGAATGGTGTCTCGACGGAGCCAGGTGCATGCATTGGGACCCTGTTTCGCAGTCTGTGAGTCCGCTCGTTCTTTCATGTCTTGCTCGAGATAACGCTGATATGCTTTGGATGTTTAAGTGATTCGACTTTGACGATGCCCTGTGCAAACACGATCTGCAGTTTACACTCAGCTCCCTCATTTGGGGCCGTCGTTAGAGTCCGTCCCGCGTAGTGGTTTCGAAATATATGTCAATCGGCCTGGTTTAGGTAAACCAATAGCCTTTCAGAGAAGCCATCCCACCCGAATTATTTGGCTTCTGCTTCGAGTTCTACCCGCAAATCCGACTATAGGTCGGCATGGCTTTAGCTACCTATTCACGAGAAGATGCCTTCGAGAAGGTCTCACATGACCCCTACATTAACGTTGTGAACCATTCCTCATCTCCTTCAGCGACCTGAAGGTGTTGAGAAGTCGATGTGAGGTCCTTTTTATTAACGTAAAAAGATATATTATACTCTAGTATCAGGTCGTGAACCCTGCCAAGTAAACATCTGTCACCACTGGCTGCAGTTGGAATGGATGGCAAAATCTTGTGATGCACGACGACAAGAACGCACCCTAACCGTTCTGCCTTATGGCGTTAGCGGGTTATAATACGGATTCACCATGGTGGCCACGTCGAAGGAAACCTTCGGAGTGTCAATGTATATGGCAGGCCATAGAGCAGCTGGGCCCTGCTAAGGCAAGCAGGAACCGGTGTTGCTAACTTACCTCAGTACCAAGCCGCCTGTTACTACTCCTGGCGGATGCGATAAGCCCACGTTCCTATAGCTAGAATTGGGGCTGGATCTAGGATATTGAACGACTTCGGGACTCGGCGTGACTTCTGGTTTACGTACGGTTCGTTCGGGGACAAGCTGGATAATGATATGCTGGCCCGCCTCCACACGAATCTCGACGTCATCTTGATATTCGTGAGCGCTCACTTGAATAAATACTTTACAAACGCATGCCCACCCAACTTGAATCATCTTCCTTTCTACCTCGCATTCCACTCCCATGAACCTGATGTTGTCGTAGTTGGTGGCCTCTCTAACTACTGGTTCCGGTCACATATCCGCACAGCGAGATGCTTCGAGACAAGTGGACTAGGGCCAGGGTCTTGTTGAACTCATGAGATCATCAGAGCGTGTTCAGGAGTGAGGTCTCTGCCTTAATAATACCTGCCGCTAACTCATCAACAAAACAACTCTGCTCCATCACCTACACAACATAACATATTCTCCAACTGCCTAGCGACCTATAAATGTCAAACGCATTTGGGACGAGGCGCAAATTCTGGTTCGAGTACGATGCGTACGCGGATGGATTCGACAAAGATATGCTTGCCCGCCTCAATACTAATATTGACGTCCTTTTGATATTTGTGAGCGCTCTTTCTTCTGTCACTTGAAGGCCCTTGTATCAGAATGTGACAGATTTGTCGCTCAGGCCGGTCTCTTCTCCGCTATGAACACTGCCTTCATCGTCGTCGCTCTCACCGCGTTGAGCGCCAATCCCGCCAACGAAACCAATCACCTCCTCCGATTAATCGTCCTGAATGTCAGCAACCACACTCTTACCGAAAACGATCTCACCCCGGCCTTTGTTCCTGGACCAGCTGCGGTTCGACAAAACTGTACCTTCTTTGCAAGCTTGTGTTGCAGCCTGCTGGCCGCTACAGGCGCCGTATTAGCGAAACAGTGGCTTCAGTTCTACGAGCGAACTAGACAGGCCGGACCGATGGAGCAACAGGCTGTTTGGAGAACGGAGAAATTCGTTGGAGCTGAGAAGTGGGGACTACGACCGGTGGTGGAAACACTCGCGACGCTACTCCTCATCTCACTTGGGCTCTTCTTCGTCGCGCTCATCGATTACCTATGGTCAGTGAATAAGACCGTCGCTGTCGTTGTCTTATCATTTGCAGCTGCAGGGGGCCTGCTCTATCTTATTATGGTGGTGCTCGCTGCTATCTTCCCTGCCTGTCCCTTCCAAACTGGACCGTCGGCCGCCCTGAGACGGCTCCCCCGTGCCTCTATCCGATCAGTAGACACTATCATAAACATATTCAATAATCTCCAGGATCGTATCAGGGCTGCTGTGCGGCCCCACTCCCTCAATCTGAAATCGCACTCGACCAGTGTCGTCATCCGTTCGGCGCTGTTTGTCGTCTTATTTGTCGTCTTGGCTACAGTCGTAATGTTCGTAATATCTCTCTTCAGCCTTGCTGGGGCCATCCTCTTCTTGATCGCTGCCATCCCCATCTTAATTCTTGGTGTCCTCGGCATTGTACTTTGGCTTTGGTTTCTAAGTCCACTTATCGAACCCTTAAACATAGACTCCCTCTATGCACACTCGGCGATTATTATGGCAGAATCCGCATCAAACGCCGAGACCATAACCACTGTGGCCGACAACATCCCGTTGATCTCCGATTTCAAGGCTGTGCGACTCATCGCCAGGAGCACCGCATTCGAGACACTACTATTTCATCTTCAAAAATCTTTCCAGGACTTCCAAGGGGGCAACAATGAGATAGATCTCACTAGCACGTTGAGCTTAGCCAGAGCCGTCGCCCATACCATGCTTGCCGACCCAAAGCGTACTACAAAGGCGCTCGAGAAGTGCTTACGGGATTTGGACAGACTTGGGAAAGGCCGGTCCGGGTCTATGCCGTTGGAACTGCACATACTTCTCAGTTGCATTCGAACTATGTGCGGATTAGGCGCAACTCGCATACAAGCCATAGATCGCCAAAGCATGGAGATAAGAGAGATAGTCCAGCTTGCGATCGAAAACGGCAGCCCATTCCAAGAGATAGTCCAGCTTGCAATCGAAAACTGCGGCCCATTCCAAGTGATCATTGACTGGCTCGCACCCAGTCCCGCATTCGCATTGTTACGGCCCGCTTTCACTCTCCGGGAGAATTGGTGGACCAGACGGCCGATCCCTACGGCCAAAGTGATCCTGCCAAGTCCCACTGCAACTCTCTGGCTCCACCACTGCACCGTTATAGCTGCCTATAACAGATGGGATGAAGGGGTCATGGAGGGTTTGGTTCAAGACCTGAGTGATCAGTTTCTGTTTGAGGGACTCAAGCCCGATACCACATACCTTTCAAGGGTAATGGACGCACTCTTGGCCATCCTAAGATGGTATCCGCTCTGGGGTGCTCGCAATGGCCATCCATCACTCGACGACAAGGCGAACGTGCAATCCGCTTGGACCGTTCCAAGGTGAGCCCGTTAATAAAGCTGATCATTTGGTTTCGTCTAATGACCGATCCTCGACGTAGGAACCGTCCGCTGATCACTCAGCTCCTCGATACTCTTGACGAATTCTCCCGTCATTACGCAACTGAGGACCCTACAACCTTCTCGACATTCCTGCGTTGTCAGCAGCGGCTTCTTGTACATGTTAACATATTGTATCCGTCATACGATATATTGATCGGAGGAGGTTCACAGTCAAGGCCAGAGGTATCGCTGTTTAGGCAGATCCATGCCAGCTTAAACTCAAATCTTGGGCGTCTCCTCACGATATCCGGAACACAACAATCTGTAGCAGCAAACGACCCCGGGTCAACCAGCGACCTAGCGACGGGCTGCGAAGCGGAGGTGGTCAGAACCCTGCATCGACTTCTGCTGACTTGGACGACACAGGAGAGCGTAAACCCAGCAGATCTCGCTTCCACCACCCGTCTCGCCCTTCGTGTGAGGACGATCGCGGAGAAGGAGCAGATCCTACAAGGGATCCTTTATAGCATCTTCACCAAAGTCTTGAGATCATATCCAAGTGATGAGCTTGTAGTCGAGAGCCGCTATGCTCATCTACAGAAGGGCCGAGCGGTAGCCGTCGTTCTCGCGTCCACGCTGCGACTATATGTCTAGCTGCATCCCTCGGCCTCCTCTGATCAGGCATGGGTCGCCTTTGAGTCATTCCTCCGACTTCTTGTAACTGCTGACACCCCGACTGTCCGACGCGCGCCCACCGACGCGCCTGAAGCATGGGCCACAGTGATAGAGGTCGCTCGCGAAAACCACCCCGCACGGTACAGCTGCATGGGTCTGGGGGTTCTTTGGCTCGCTTCAAGGATTGAGCCGGGGCCTGAATCATCGCAACAGATAGAGGAAGGCAGGCTGCTGGACTGGTTCTCGGCGGCCATGCGAAATGTGCAGGAGGATGGGTGGGTGGATCACGTCCCGGAAGAGCTGCGGGGCTATTGGACTACTGTGGAGAGGAAGTGTGCGGGAATCCTGTTCCTGGAGGCGTGGAATGCGACGGTAGACGCCGATGGCACAGGATTGCCCTCCTTGCAGCTGTTAAACTGGACGTCGTCAGGGACGATCGAAGCCTTTGCCACGTGGCTTCATGAATTCGACGGCCAGGAGACGATAGAAATCAAGCTGGAGGATGTAGCTGCCATGCAAGTGACTATCCGTCATAGTCTCAGGGCACGCTTCGTGGAGCACGCCACCCTGGCTAATAGACAAGTAACTGAGGAGCTCGAACTGCAGAGCATCCTTGACAAGGTTCTTCTAGCCAACAACGATCCGCGGGATGACTCGAATCTAGCAGGATGTGGATGTGGAGACAGCGACCGAGATGCTATGGTTGGTGCAGATATGGAGGGATGTGAATGATGTATTAATAGAGCGAGGTGCATGCATCGGAATCCTGTTTCGCAATCTGTAAGTTCAGTTGTTCTTTCACGTCTTGCTGGGAAGTCGCTCTGATACATATTGGACGCTTTGAGTGATTCAACGCAAATCATGTTATATATGGACACCGACACGTTCTAGACCTTCCACTAGTTCTTCGCGTATTTTTTAGGGTTTCCTTTGAAACACATGTATGTCAAGTTACTCATCCTGCATGAATCACCTACCATTCTGCTCCGCCTCCTACCCACGTGTTCGAAGTCTGCTGTTGTGCTGTCGGGGTTTGTGGGCCTTGGCCTCTAATAACCACTGGCATCGTTCACCTACGCAACAAGATGTTTCAATAACTCCGTGTGCCCTCATACCGGATAGGGCCACCCTCTACGGGATCTCCTTCGGCCATCTGAACGTTTTTAACGGTTGATACAAGGTTCTTTTTATTGGCATGAATGAGTATTTATATTCGATAAATGGCTGGATCTGGAAGTAGCTACTAAGGGACCCCGTAGAACGTGGCGCTAACAGCGGGTTACGATACGGACGTCGTTGGACGTCCTTTTGCAACAACACCAAAACTCTTCATAAGCAACGGCAGTTTTATTCTTGTCAGCTTGGACTGAGGTCAATCTCCAACTCCGTTGGACGCAAATGGCGGGTGACGTCATGTTAGACCACCGGCCATACACATTCTTTCCATAATCGCGATACAATCGATCTTTCAAATATCTATCTCGCCGGCTGGTCGAGCAACATCTGCCCTCCAATGATGCTTGTTCACCGGATCTTTCTTGTACAGGTTCAGCTCGAAGAATCGATTGTGCACGGTGCATTTGAAGTTCTTGAACCTGCGATATGCACCCAACAGTCTCAGCTCGAATAATACGTACGTGCTTAAACGGCACATATATATAGATAGGGGAGACGTACGAGTTCAATTTCGAAAAATTAGCGTCAACCAAAGCCTTCTCCGTTACTTCCTGAAAGCCTCCGACGTCCCCTTGTCCCTGATTGGGTGCAAAGTACCTCTTCCATTCGACTGGTCCAAAGTTAATCTGTCGGACGACTTGAACCGCAAATGCCTTGTCGGATAGTTGCACGTCGGACGCAGTAGCGTTGTCTTGAAGGGCGTCGATTGAACTTTGCGTCGTGGCCGTCAAGAACGCCGTGAATTTGGGGTCATGGTCGGTGCGTATGGAGCGATATGGTGTCGCAGAAGAGCAGCAGAATATTTCTCCGGACATGTCTATTATCAGTTCGTGTTCTATGTAAAGGTTGAGAGGCGGCTTGAGTGATGCATGGGCAGTGATGGCTTTCTGCACGCAAAGGAACTCACAGACAGGAGCTGGGAGAAAATAGGTTAGGTCACATCAAGAACTGAACTCTCCAGATATTTAAGTCAGGGATGGAATGGTCGACATTTGTTAGTGGCATGGTAATGTGCTCGGCTGGTTAGCGGCAGCTTTGCTTGAGCTCGTAGCGAGCAAAGAGGGTCGGAAAGTGTTATGAATCAGGATCATAAAGATGTTCAACCTCCTACCAGAGGTCTGGAAAACGTGAATGCCTGGCGAAATACGACAATTACTAGATTGTGACCCGTGGGACATTCTACATCTGCTGCCAAATTCTTCCGCGAAGCATTGCCACCGCACCTCCGACCGGCTCTCGGTAGACTGATGAGTGAGTAAGCAGCTTAAGTAGTACACCCTACTTCTCTCTTGGTTTATGCGCATCCACGACTCTAGATGCGTCCTGCCTTTCACCATGCCATCCGATCCCTGGCAATTCCTCCACACCGAGCGATCCGTCTCCCATATCGACAAATAGCGACGGCCCTCGCAACTGTTGAACCACATACATCGGAAAGCGGAGGAGGAAGGCAGGAGTTAACGAGGGAGAGGCGAGAGGTCAGGACCGCCAAGCCGAAACCCACCCGGGCGTCCAATCCTCGTCGTCAGCTAGACCTTGCGCCACCGGCAACGAAATACTTGCCCAGCATCAGCGAGGCAGCTTGGAGGATTCGTGCTCTTCAAGATGAGGAGGGAGACAATCATGTCCGCAGGCAGGAATTTCCGCGAAACAAGCGTCGGCCACGATGTCGTGTCGTGGAACCATGGGGCCGGTATTCTTCCGGGGAAGAGCAATCTATGCCAGCAGGTGGAATTCCACTTCAACGTCAAACGCCAATTCCTACCAATCCGGTATGTATTTGAAATGATGATGGTGTGACCGTGTAACAACCGAAATGCTCACTGGCTGTTGTAGGTTGATCCGACGCTAGAGTACGATTACGCTCACCCTCAGACACCGGATGGATTCAATGCATCCATGCCACGCAGCCGGACCGACACACCATTCTACGACGTCGACTGGCGTCCACTCATCGGTAGCCACTCACCCAACCCTGACATGCCCAAATATCTGGAACTCACACTCGTCTGCGATCCACTCGGCCTACCCCCAAGCATCTACAGCACACTCGTCCACCTCGGCTTTCGATACCAAAATCAGACCATGGTCCATCGCCTCACTCCCAAAGTGAGGAAGCAGATTCGAACTGTAGAGTCCTTGCTGTTCGTTCGACCAATGAGTAAGACGAAGATGAGGATCGCGAAGCGATTGAAGCGGGCGTATAGTGCTAGGAGGCGGCAGTTCTATCCGCCTCCGATGGTTCGGGAGATCCAGGTGCGAGAAGAAGGTCCTCCGCTGCCCGAACTTGTGAAGAAGGGAAAGAGAGGCGAAGGAAATGGGTATGGCTAAGCTCCTCTGGCATCCTTCAGGCCCCATCGACCCAACGACGGTTCTTTTGTCTGGACCTAGACACGATTGGATCGTGACCTTGGTCGGCACATCGGCCAGCGGCGCTACCCACCCACTCATTCGTTCCGATTCATTCTCCGGCGCGGCAAGAGAACTCTTTCTATATTTGTATCACTCGTCAAACCCACCCCACTCTGTCTATCTGCTTTCTACCGCACTCCATTCGCATTTTGTGTTGTCACATCCTCCAAGAATTGTTATATTGCATTTTACTCTTTCAGCCCTTTAGCTCCATCGGGATGCCCAACATGTCTTTCCCAACCGTATACGCCATCGATCTCGATATCATATCCACCGCTGGCAGCGCCCAGGGACTCTAGCTCCATCACAACTTCCGCTCCAGCTCCATCTACCATCATTTCGTCACCCGATACACAACTCGCATACGAATATACACTCGACTCTGGTGGAAGGGACGATGACGTGTGAGGCGCGAGTACCATCGGGGAGTCCATCTCAGACATAGGTTCCAAGCCTAGTTCTGAAGCGGACCGATTGTGGATAAAGGTCTTCGTGGAAGTGTTATCAGGTTCCGTTCGAATCGTAGAGGTCCTGTCTTCAAGCTGCGCCCTCTCCATCATCTCTAACTGAATCCCAGACATCTGTGAGCTGGAGGTGCCGACGCAAACGGGGTTCTCCAAACTGGATTGACAAGTGATGGGCCCAAGCGACTCTTCGCTCATTGACGAGTGCTGAGACGACTCTCCAGCAAGTGCTTCCGGTACCAGTGAAGAGTCGCCCATCATTCGTTGGAACGATGTATCTTCAAACATGATCATACTGACGGATGCGACCCCTGTCTGCGAACCGTGACGATCACCACCCTCGAGTTGATGAAGTGGATAGTCGTTTAGATCGTCCAAAGCCTGAGTCTGCAACATCGAAACCCATCAACAACTCGACGGCTTCGTCCCGATTTCGAAGGTGGCAATAAACCTTCCACGCACATGAAGGTCCTTCCCTCTGGGCTTGACCTCGCGCACATACAATGCAATCAATGCCGCACAAACAGCATTCACAAACTCTTCCTCCGTAGACGCTTCCTCTCGTTCACTCTCGCCGATCGTCACTGTCTGTTCACGTAGCTCCTCCAACTCTTCGAGTGGTATAGCTGGCGCGTTTGATTGTGTCTTCAGGTTCCCAAGTTCTTCCCATGCTCGATTTATTTGCGCAGAGCGCTTCTTTCGCAAGCTCTAGAAAGCAAGTTCATCACGGCCGTGCAGTTCCATTTCCGGACATTGGGACTCTCAAACTCACTTCGAAGATCGCCTTCCCTTTTCGCGTAAAATCTCGGTTGGGAGATCGGAGGAACATCTCGGACAGGGATCGTGCCATCGAACGATAAAGAGGCTGTTCTGCAGCGAAGTCCTGGAGAGGAAGTACACAATGAGGGCATCGCGAGGTTGAGCACCGGGAAGGGGACCCACTTTTTTCCAGCTCCCAAAGATGTATGGATACCTCCTAGATGTGACAGGATTGTATTTCTCTAATTAGGAAACCGCCTAAGTGGAAAAGTATGCAAGCGCACCTAATAAAGTGGTATTTGATAAGTCCATCGACGACTTTTGCCCAGGTTTCTTTTACGTCGGAAAAGAGACTTTCCGCAAAGAAGGGATTGAGTACGGGCATATCTCCTGGATAACGGCGGATATGGATGGAGGGATATGTCCTAAATTCACAGAGACGGAGAGCTCGGAACTGGGTTACTTACCTTCTCGGGGTTCAAGCTTGCGGCCACAGTTTATTTTGATATTAATGTCTGTCAAATGTGTTGGAGGAGCTGGACACGTATGGCAAGATATGCCAGAGCTATTCATAGGACCCGAAGGCGTCAAAGCGACTTTGGATTTACAACTGGGGATTGGCGTTCAGTGACCTCTGAGGGCTCAAAACTGTCTGACCTTTGATTAATCCATCCTCGACGTAGGGACCGTATATGTGGTCTACTCCGATCAGATTCTGATTCTAGAAATCCATGAGTGTTAAAGTGTCTGCGCGTTTAAATCATACGCAAAAGGCTTGTGATCACTCACCAAACGGAGCAAACCAAGCAGGATGCGAACCCAACCGGAATTGAGAAGAACTTGATGATCTACACGCGTAGTGTGGCATGTAGCGAACAATCCTATCACCACTTGCCCCGTATGCGTGATGAAATTGGATAGAGTATTGCGCTTGATGGATAGACGCGGATGGGACAAGGAGATGACGTTCAAACAGTGGATGATCGAGAATGAAAGTGGAGTGATAGAGCACTGGGTACGAATGACCGTCGTATGGCTCACAGAGGGCATCGAAAAAGTAGGTTGTGTTTCTAATTTGGGAGAACGGGACACGTTTGCCCACGCCACAAGGTTGACGATTAAGGTTGGATGAACTGCTCGTTGCTGAGAGGTTCGGCCAGTATTGTGCGGTGGGGTGGCTTGCTCGATGCGAGTGAACGACTGCGACCACAGACTGAGGCTTGATAATTTTTGGCTATATACAATGTAAGTACGGAACGAGAAGTGGACTGGCAATGGATTTCAAATCTGAGAACTCCGCTCAAAGCGAATAGATCCCGAGGGACGACTTTTCCGCTATCTGCAAAAGATCTGTGTCCGTCGAGTTTGAGGGCCCTTCGCCCCTCTCAGTCACGGTTATCAGCCTCTTCCTTCCCCTTCCCCTTACTGGCCCACTGGATCCCCTTGTGAATGCCGATAAAGGGAAGACTGGCAATGGCAAAAGGTAAGAGGACAACTCCGCCAACCCCTGTCCCCAACCCTTTGCCAATCCCGCCCAGAATATTTGCGATACCATTAATAGGTTCTTCTCCCATTCCAGCGAGGCCCTCTCCCATCTTCTCGTGGATATCTTTAAACGGATTTTGAGTCCCCGATCCCGCATTAGTCCCTGTGCTGGATCCTGCCTCCGATTGTATGTTCCCTCTGAGCTTCGTGAGCGCCAGCTTTCGAATGTCTTCGAATCCCCAGAGAGTGGAAAGGCGACGAATGATCTCCCACTGTTGCAGGTTACCGTCCCATTCATTTGTCGTCCTACAACCAGGTACGTCGGACGTAAGTACATAAATTATATACGCAGTAAGGTGTCCGTCATTCCTCGCGAATGAATTGACTAGACTTACTCGTGCAGGTACGATGCAAAGACTGAAATCTCTTCGACCGTCACACCGTCAAGGGAAATTGGTTCAAGCATCGTACCTCGACAGTGGCGTAGCAATGTCGAGAAGAAATTCGAGACCATGAATGGCTTGGGGTTGCAGATGAAGATCTCGTTGTTCACCTGTGGTAGCGGTCTCAGTCTGGGAAGAAAATGAGGCGCTTATTCATCGGACGTACTTTGAAGCAGACTGTATACCCTTCGGTTGTGTATTCATGGATCTCCGTATTTCCCATCCCAGTAAATGAGGCAGATTGTGGTAGGTGGATATGGCTTGTGTGAGGACAAAAGTGATGTTGGAGTGGTTGAGAAGCACGTGTACGTAAGCATAACATATTGTGTACAGCCACTGAATACGCACCATATACTTGAGCGAGGAAAGCGTCGATTATTCCATCATCGGCATTTCGTAGCTTCCAACGTGTGTTGCGATATCTTTGCCCAGAAAGGTTCCCGGCGCGTACATCAGAAAAGTTTCAACGAACGGAAATTCGATGTACCTCATGAATATTGGCGCAGAAATGGATGGATGGTTGCGCCCCGATCAGAGGATGAAGAACTCAGAGCTAAGCTTGCTTGCCTTTGTGCGGTTCAAGCTTGTCATTTCGAGACTAATGCTCATCAGATGTGTCGGGGGGAGGAGAGGGTTGAAGACATTGGAAGGAATGCCAAGGCCACCCAGAGGCGTCGAGGTGCTATGAAAATGCGGCGAAGGGATTGGCGTTCATCATCCTCAGAGCGTTGGAAACCAACCTTTCACTAAACCAGCCTCGATGCATAGGTCGGATACGGCGTTTATTATGATTATGTCCTGGTTTTTAAAAGTCATTAATAGTGCAAATGGTATGCGTGCCCAGCTCATTCACGGGCTTTTCGGGCGCCTACTCACTAAAAGCAAAAATAACCTAAAATGTGCAAGCTGAGGCTCAGAAGAGCCTAATGGTCCACGTGAATTTAGTCAATAAATCCCATCACTACTTACTCGGTGTGTATCACTGGGTTAGATAGAGTATTAGGCTTGAATGACTGTGATATGACTAAGGAGAGTATCACGTTTCAAGGCCTACTACGGTTTGTTAAGGCTTGGTATTCGCCACGGGAATGGCAAGCGAGCTTCGAGCTTATGATAGCTCATGTCCTGTTAACTGATAAAGCTCGCGACCGGGGTGATGCGAACGAATCGCTACAAATTCATCCCACCTTCCAGAAGGGGTCAGTACTCATTATATAGTTTGTTCTACTCGATGATAGTAAATGACTAGTACGAATATCATGGAGAGGGACTGGATGCGAATGGTGGCTGTAAATAGCCGTCAGGGCAGTTAGGTTGATTTTAAAAACGATTGAAACATCACAAGAGATGGAGCGGCTGCTTGCACCTTGCTCGTCTGCGGTGGCCTGGGCTCATCACACCCTACAAGAGACTAGAGAAATTCTTCGCTTCGCTATCTAGCACAGCTGCAGATACTACTCTCTCCCACGGAACCACCGAATCCCCTGATGAATTACCACAAAGAGAAAGGAAGACGGCCCCACAAACCCCGACTGTACCAATCTCTTATAGAATCGCTGCGAAACCGTTGATAAGATTGTCGTTGATATCTTGCCTCTTCGTTGTATCCCGCATCTTTATCCGATGATCTAGCCTCTGATTGCTGGAGGTTTGCGAGCGCCAATTGACGAATGAGCTGGAATCTCCAGAGTTCGGAAAGGCGATAAATGATCTTCCACCTTTCTTGGTCGAGGCCCTGGGTATCGGTAGGCCTGAAACTGGGTACGTCAGATGTAGGTGCATAGATTAGAAACATATAAGGGAGTTTCTAGAACGGAAGACCGAACTCACGTCTCTCGACCTGCAGAAGCGATCCGAAGACTGAAAACTCTTCGGCCGTCACACCATCAATGGAGATTGGTTCCTCCCTCGTACCCCGACAGTTGCGTAGTAACATCGAAAAGAAACTCGAGGCCAAGAATAGCTTGGGATCGCAAATGAAGATCTCGCCATTTATCTATGGTGGCTGCTTCAGTATGGAAAGACAAAACCGTTGGATAACATACCCCAAAATAGACCGCTTCTCTGTCTGTTGTGTATCTTGTGTCAACCATCCTGATAAGCAAAGGGGATGATAGTAAGAGATGGGTTGGTTGGCTGACAATTAAAATCAAGTTGAAGCAGTTAAAGTAGGAAAGATTGTGTACACATACACATTCTCAATCAGCAACCCATTCAACCAATCATATTTCATTCCACCTCGGGGGGACGTGTTCCGAGTGTGGAATATCACTTTCAATTCAATCACACTTATGCCACCTGTGGTTTCCAGCATATTTGGCGATATCCGTTCTCAGAGAGGGTGGTTATACCCTTAATTCAGTTGTTCAACCACACCACAGTCCCAAAGCCCTTGCCAATCCCACTTAGAATATTTGTGATGTTGCTAACAGGCTCCTCTCCCATCTTCTCATGGATATCTTTGAATGGATTTTTGTCAGTTCGTGATATAAGGGTGCTCAGGTCAACTGAACCCTACTCACTATTTGTTGATATTTGAGGGGGAAACATGCAGGGAGATGTTTGAGATTGTCATATTGTATTTGCCCTCATCGCCTACATTTGCCCTATGCGACTTCACACCAAGCAAATGCCCATTGGTTTACATTCATCCTTGCAAAGCGCGCCAAGTCCCCAAGTCAACATTTGTTATGTTTGTTCATTCTACCTGCGCGCCTTGGAAAGCCAACATTTCTACATGTTGAAGTATCTACACGCGCGGAGGGGAAGTCACCGTTAACGGGGTTATGTTCAAGTTCTACACGCGCGCCAAGAAGCAAGTGTCCGGGCGAAGTCCGATTCCCACGCTGCAAGAAGCACCCCCTAAGAGTTTAACCACTC
>WSUE01000376.1:0-29508 GCA_019633535.1 Tulasnella sp. JGI-2019a
GTAAACCAATGGGCATTTGCTTGGTGTGAAGTCACATAGGGCAAATGTAGGTGATGAGGGCAAATACAATATGACACTCTGGTATGGAGAATATCCAGAATTCTATCCAGGAGCCCCAAGAGAAGAAAAAGTCCCAGCAGCAGAAGACCTAGCCCAAAGAATTCATGATGCCAGTGAAGAAGCAAAAGCAATGATAACAATGGCCCAAGAGAAATACAAAGAATATGCAGACAACAAAAGACAAGAAGCGCCAGAAATAGAAATAGGAGATGAGGTATTCATCAACAGGATAAACATACCAACAGATAGACCAACAAGAAAACTCAATTGGAAATACCTTGGACCATTCAAAGTCCTGGAAAAAATAGGAAAAAGAGCCTTCAAGCTTAAAATGCCAAATAAATCAACACTACACCCAGTATTCCATATCGGATTACTAGAAAAAAGAAACAAAGATAACTGGAACAGAGAACCAATCCTAGTCCCACCAGTAATCATCAACAGAGAAGAAGAATGGGAACTCAATGAACAAAACAGAATCTTAAACTCAAGGATCAAAAATAATAAACTCGAATACTTCGTAAACTGGCAACAAGGTCTAATCAATGAACAATCATGGGAACCAGCAGAAAACCTTGAACATGCACAGGACGCAATCAGAGAATTCCATATGAAAAATCCACTAGCAGTAAAACAAGCACCTCAACCAACAAGAATACTAAGAAGAAACAGAGGATGAAGAACCAGAACCATTCCAGCAATACCAAGATATACCCCTGTCTACCCCATACAACTCAAGCACAAACCCCATTCCAAAAGACCCCATTCATGGCTATTGGCAAAGGGGGGGTAATGTCATGATTTGTTGCTGACAACCACTCATTTCAGTCTTTTATGTGATCTTATCAAGGAATCCCACCTACAGGGACCTGACTCAGGAACCGGCAGCATCGGAGTTACCGGAGTTAACGGACTTAACATTTCAAGAATTATCAATGATGTCATTCGAAGCCGCAGCACCATTAATAAGCTCCGTAGTACGCAGCACTTATAATTAGTTGCCAGAAGCCAGACTGACTCATTGCATGACTCAGTCGGAAGCTGCAGTACTTATTCTTAGACAGAAGCAGCAACTGCAGTTCACAGCAGAAGCCGCAGCTAGCAACTGTAGTAGAAGTAGAAGCCACAGTTATAGAAGCTGCGACTGCAGCCTGGGAATAACTGCATAGACCTAGGGTATATAAGGAAGGGGATCTGAGCCAATCTCAGTTCTCCATTCCACCCTCTTATCGCTACCAAGTGAATACATCCCTTGTCCTCTCATCCACAAACCTTTTGCGCCCTCCAATAAATAACCAGTGAGTAGGGTTCAGTTGACCTGAGCACCTAATACAACGAACTGACACAGTGGTAAAAGCATTTGAGTACTGGTGACAGTACACACAGGGCATGACAACTCCAGTCAAGGTCATCACAGACCACAAGAACCTAATGTATTTCCATGATGCAAAGATTACAAACCAACAACATGGAAGATGGGCTGATCTTCTGTCCCACTACAACTACAATATCTCATACAGACCAGGAGTACAGTCAGGAAAGCCAGATGCCCTATCTTGATGCATGGATCACCATCCTGAAGGGGGGATAACAAAGCTACAAATTCAATTTTCTGTCCTGAAGCTCTTGCATCAATTGTGGCACTGTACCACACCAATGCAGATTTAGTGGAGTTGGTAAAGGAGAAGCTGTGTGCAGATAAGAAGTTGGCACCAATCATGGCCTTCTTTGACATTGATCCACATGCAAAGATGGACAAGTATGAGTGAGGAGGAGTACTGTATAAGGAAGGAAAGGTGTACATGCCAGATGACAAAGATGTGAAGAGGAAAATTCCGGAATTGTACCATGAGTTGCTGTTGGCAGGACACCCAGGCCAGATGAGAATGTTGGAATTGGTGAGCTATGGCTACTATTGGCCATTGCTAAAGGCATACATCAACAGGTTCATTGACAGATGTGACACATGTCAATGAGTCAAGACATGCCATGGTACCCTCCATGGCCTTCTCAAACCCCTCCCCATCCCTGAAGGCCCATGGCAGGCTATTTCTTACAACTTCATCACAGACCTCCCAAAGTCAAAAGGATTTGACTCAGTTTTCATTGTCATTGACCAACTCACCAAGATGGCCCACTTTGCCCCCACTACAAAGAAGGTCTCAGCTGAAGACACAGCACAGCTCTTGCTCAATAACATATGGAAGCTCCATGGACTACCAGTGTCAATGGTATCAGACAGAGGTACTCAGTTCAACTCAAAGATGTTATGCAGCCTCTATGAGCACTTGGGAATCAAGCCAACATTCTCAATACCACCCTCAGACAGATGGTCAGACTGAACAAACCAATGTCACTGTGGAACATTACCTCCAGGTCTTTAGCAATCATTGACAAAATGACTGAGCATCCCACCTTCCACTAGCTGAGTTCATGTACAACAATGCCCAGCATTTGTCAATCAGCATGTCCCCTTTCTTTATGAACTATGGCTATAACCCCACATTCACAAACCTCCTGAGCAAATGACAAGTGTCACTGACTGCTGAAAGCATAGCAAACCAACTAGCACAGGTGCAAGAGAAACTGAAGGTGATAATGAAGGTTGCACAGGATAAGATGGTATGGTTCTACAATGAAAACCACACAACAGCACCACCACTTCACATAGGTGACAAGGTCTGGCTCAAAGCAATGAACATCAATACCAACAGACCATCTGTCAGTTCACTGTGAAGCTAAGGGTTCACATTCAGTTGGATGCTCAAGGCAGCTTACTGATGATGATGATGGTGGTGGTGGTGATGATGCAGGGCACAAGCAATGATATCTTTGAGAGGAGAGAGGAATGTATTCACAGTGATGTGAAAGGAGGGTGGAATAGAGAGCAAGAATACATCTTGATCCCCCTCCTTATATACTACAAGTACAAGTGGTTGTTCCCACAACTAGTTATGAGTTCTATCAGAACCATCTAAGAGGTCTGGGCTACAGAGGGCCAGGATGAGTAGCATACATGAGTAATCATGGTCATGAGATGACTGGGGCTTTTGTAAAGTCAGTTCTCACTGGACTTTAACTTGGTGGTTGTTGGGTGTGTCTTCCAGGCCTACAGGCTCTTCCAAAGGACTTGACTTAAGAAAAGAGGATGAGGAGGGACTCTAAGAGAACTGGGATATCATAACAAGTGATTGCAATGGGGAATCTCTACAAGTCCCAGAGCTACTTATATACATCCCTGAGCACAGCCTCACTGTACTACCTTAAAGAGTATGTTCCTAGTCTATAACATGCACAGCCTCACTTCTATTGGTCCTCCTTTGCCATTAGCCAATGACAATGCTTAGACCTTACCTCCTTAAGCTACTCAAGCTTCCTTTGGGTACACAGACTGACATCCTCAGGCTACCTGGATATCTCTGAGGTGTTCTGATAGGCTGGTTGATTTCTGGAACTCTTTTGGGAATGTTTACCTCCTGGCCAGCATATTCTACTAATGCTGCACACACATTCTTACTTGGGCTTCTCAGGCTTTCTAAAGGTTAGCCTACACTGAGGCTAAGGTACTGTTCACACCTCAGCTCCTAACCCAAAGTGATGGCCAATTGCCAAATGGTTTAGCTCTTGGGAGGCTTTTCCTGAGGCATGGGAACTAATTCACCCTCCAGGTGAAATCTACAATGCACACATTGAACTTGAACATGACCACAGGCATTGGCAACTTGAGTCCCATGCATGTAGAACTTGAACATAGAGACTTGAGCACATACATTGGGCATGGGTGCTTAGGGCAAACTATGGGCACTTAAAGGTAAACCTGATGCTGCAGGCAACCCATTATGACAGCTTTGGTATGAGTACAAGAATTAGTAATGGTGAGAGATGAGTACACAGGTTAGTAATGATGAGAGAAGACAATGATACTGATTCATGTTGGTGAGAGATAGAAGTCTTGATGCAGGGTTGATGTTTCAGCAGGCATAACTGAGTTTGGATCTCAGTTCTGATTCTTGCAGGCATTTCTTGAAGTGTCCAGTTCCTGGCTAGGTTCCTGAGGATGGTGTTCTTGATATGATCACATATGATTGTCTTTGCATGTACTTGATTAATGGATGGGTGCTTAAGTGACTGGTTGGGTGCTTGCATAATTGGATGGGTGCTTAAGTGATTAGGATGGGCACTAAAGTGGGCAAAACAAGGGACTGGTGGCAACTCCTTATAACACCATCAAAGAAACTAGTGGCATGACAACTTAGCCCATTCAAAGTCAAAGAAGCCATCTCCACTCACACCTACCATCTTGACCTGCCCATGACCATGAAAGTTCACAACATCCTCCACATCCCTCTCCTCATGCCCCATCACCCTGATACAATCCCTGGTCATCAGTTTGAGCAGCCACCACCTGTTGTTGAAGGAGAAGAGGAATACATGGCACAGGAGATCAAAAACTCAAGGTATTTCTACAATTGACTACAGTACCTCATACACTGGGAAGGTTATGATGATGGAAAAGATACCTGGGAACCCATCAAACACTTTGACCACATGCAAGAGCTACTCACCAACTTCCACCTCACACACCCTGAAGCTGCCTTGCCTATGCACTGTACCCCAGTCACTCATTGTCAAAAGCACACAACTCCTCATGCCTAAAAGAGGGGCTAATGTCCTGACTTTGTCCTCATCTGTTTGCTAAGTCCTGTTCTTAACTCTACTATCCCACAGTCATTGCTCAGTTGCTATAATCTGTATGCTTACACATCTCTATTTCTTGGTATTCTCAATTGTTCTCTGAAGGCTTACATGTCCCAGTTCTAGTATGTTCTCTAAGGATGCTGACATGTCCTCATTCTCTGATATTCTCTAATGTTCCAAAGTACTATATATTGGTCAAAGTGAGGAGGTCTTGCCCCTCACTTCATCTCCTGTATTCTTCATAGTCCTAAGTCTATATCTTCCCTCTGTCACCTCAGTGTGCATGACCTCTAGTAACTCATAGTACTGAGTATCCCACTCACCATTCCATGTTCCCATGACATCACAGCCCACACTCACAACAGTGATGCACTTGAATTTTGCATGATTGGCCTTGGTGCTGAAGGTCTTTGAATCCAGACTGTTGAGTGCTTCATAAGCCCTTAGCACCCCTTCAATGGTGGTTGAATCTAAGTTTGAGGTAGTGTTTACATCTGAATTGTCATTTTGTGTAGGGGATGGTGAAAGAGCAGCCTGTGCTGGATTGGGGAGGGAGAGCAGCTGGGACCTCTCCCAGAAGCTGGTGTCAGGGAGAGGCGGGTTGCTGCCTGCTTCCTTATGGATGCAGGCATTTCCGCTGTTCTATTTCTTGTCTCATGAGGTCCAGCAGCATAGTATTGAGAAAAGTAGTGAGATGTATCAAGGAGAAGATAGGTTATCTAGTGTCTCTCATATGAGTTAATGGCCAGGGGGTGATGGTAGTTCTATGTAGATGAACAAATCCAAGCACTGAAGGATGAAGTTATCTGGCTGTGAAGGTCTCCAAGTGTTGTAAATAGCGATGGAATCGAGATGTTAGGGGTCGTGGGCAAGATGGATGCCATCCCTCAGGTAGGTAGAAGTGTTTTTTCGGTGAACGGTCAATGAGTTTTTTGAGAGACATGGATTTCTAGTGAGCGAGTAAAAGACACATGAAAGCGAGGGAATCTGCAAACAAGCCATGAGACTGATTGAAAGCGAGTGAGGGTAGAGTACGATGCCTGAGTACCAATGTGAGACAAAGGAGAGAGGAAAAGAAAAGGTAACATGTACACGACAAGGATATCTGGTGGATGCAACGGGAACTAGGGCTATAAAGGAGTGGGAGGCGAGGCGGTTATGCCCCGCGGAATAAAGTAGTCAGAAATATGAGAGGAAGAGGCAGAAGCAGAAGAAGAGTGAAATGGAGGAGCTTCTGTATTGGATCCAAGTTAGCCCCTTGTGCCGGAACTAGAGACGCCAGGAAGAGGCAGCCTCATTGCAGGACTCTTCCCGCGACTAGTGAACCGGATACTACGTTTCGCATCACCTGCCCACTGGCTCAAACGGCTACCCCTGTCACTATGAGTCGAGCCGGGTTTTGATCGGAAACTCCACGCCGAGGGAGAGTTTGGACGTTCGACGGGTGTCTGTGAGCGGGGCTGGAGATGTGCAGAATGATGATGGTGGTGATGATGGACCTGTTGGCGACTGCTCGGGCGTCTGCTGAGAGCGCCGAGATCGTGTTCTCCATCGCAGCAAGCACGTACATTCTCCATTGCCTCGAACGGCTCGTCGTGGAGCTCGAAGGACATTTCAGCTGCCTCTACGTTCTCGTAGTCTTCGTCATCAGCCGTGGGCGGATGGGCTTGCTTGTAAGACCTGATGGATCTGGTCGGACTTTGGGCATCCTCTGCCCACCGAAGGTACTCCGCAGCAGGTGTTCCGGGACGCTTCCCAAGAGAGCCTTGATGAGAGAGTTGTGTCTGACTCTTCATGGCCCGCGGGGTAATACTGTACGATTGTCCAGATTGGAAGCTTCGAACACTCTGCGGACTCGTCAAGACGGTACCATTGGGTCCTACATCCGTCGAGTACTTCCGATGTCGCATGGGAGAGGTGGGCGGCTGTAGTTGTTCACCAGCTGGTGAAGCCGCCGGAACGGTGCTAGGTCTGATGAGAAGGTAGTTGAGAGCCTAACGAAGGCGTGCAAGGCATGTCACTATACAGATCTGAAGAAGTAACAAGACGAAGAAAGTACCTTGAACCAGATGTCATGCCTTTCCTTACTCATCGCAGTAAACTTCATTTCACGCTGTGGCGTCGAGACGACAATGCTGTACTGATGTATGCCAGGTGGGACGGGATTGGGATCCAGGACGCTCTTGACAGAGTCGATGTATGCTGCGAAATTGACAGGCAATGAGTGACTACACCCATAGAAATGGAAGACGCTAAAACGTACCGCTCTTTGCACTTGATTCATTCGCGCTCGATGATCCAGGGTCGACGGAGCTCCAGTAGATCGTCTTCGTGTATGGGTGAACCCATACGAAGCGCTTATGCCTCTTTTCGCCATGTCCTTTCCCAACAACACGGCGTGTATACTTGTAGAGGAACTCGCCGATCATGGTCTGGGTAATGGACTGGATGACTTCGTCTTCCGCATCCCCGTCGTCCTGCTGCACTTCGTTGGTAGGGGGCAAACCTTGTGCAGCAACAGACTTCGAAGGAGTTCGGAGATCCGTCGTGGGATGGTTGAGTTCACTTGACTTGGAAGAGGATACAGATGCTCGTCGGGAGACAATAGCGCTTGAACCTCCGGAAAGAAGAGAAGACATCGAACGTTCACCCCTACGTCCCATGCTACTGGGATTGAAAGCAGGCCCCAAAGGTGATCGCTGGGCCGCGTCGGCAGCCGATCGGAAGCTAGCGGTTGATATAGGCTGCCGTAAGCCTTGCGCATTGGGAGGCAAGCTCGAGCCATGTTGGCGAGGATGCGGGCGTCCAGAGCCTGGCACGAGTAGCGACGGAGTATTTGGGCGCTGAAAGGTGGGTGTTGTTGCGCGTTGAATGAGTTCTGCGGGAGGCGGAGAAGTAGGTCGAGGAGGTGGCATGCCTGACATGACGGTCTTCTTGTTGATCGGGATTATGGCCGGAGGTGGCATGCTCGGTGGAGGAGGAAGCATCATCGTCGGCGGCTTCGTCCGATCCACTGGCTGTGGTGGAACAATACGCGACGGCGAGACCCCAGCATCCTCAGCTTGAGAGAACGCTGATTCGATGGACAGCCGGCGATCGTTCCTTGGAGTCTGTGATCGTCCTTTCGCGCCTCCGAAAGTGCCGATGGAGTCGCGGGGTAGAGCCTTGGCGGTCTGAAGAGGGATTGGAGTGGGAGTAGCAGTTCCCGCGGAAGCGAATGACTTGTCGGGGTTGCGAGCGGGAGAAGATATGAACTGGAAAGGAGGTGCACTGGAAGCTGTCGCACTACCGACGCGGTGAAAACTCCTCGAAGGCGAAGGGGGTATTGGGATGGGCAGGACAACAGGCGCAGGTTCCGGAAGCCATTCATCTGTCTGAATGGACATCTCTTTGACTTCCGGTTTCGGTGGAGGTGCCGGTGCCGCAACCGCTGTGGCGCTTCCACTTGCAGTCACTGCTGCTCCGTAAGTAGACTCTTTCCTTGTCCGACTCAATCTCCTGCCATTCGCCAGGCTGGAATAGCTCTGACGCACCGCAACCTTAGATGCCTTGATGCTTTCCGCGTCGCTCTGCTCACTCTCACTAGCCAGTGGCGAGCCGTTATCGACGGTGTGGAAGGACTGCACAGACTCCGTAGGATGAGGCGTCATCGCCGTTATACTCTCTCGGGCGTCAGCGTACTCGCCATCCGTCTCGGTCTCTGCCAAAGGATCGTCCTCTGGGTCCTCAAAGATCATCGCTACAGGTCTCGCGGTGCGCGTAGAGGCCATGGAAAGAACCCGAGGTGTCCTCGCCTTGATGATACCATCTTCGTCAGCGGAGCTCTCTGCACCGCCATCTAACGCAGTACGGATGGGGAACGGTACAGTCGGCCGCGAGAGCGTGCGAGGGCGGTCCACTTCTTCCCTTTCGATGACCATGCTCCGAATCTCCACATCCAAGACTGGTACGGGCGAGCCGAACTGAATCTCGACTTCCTGCATATCATCGGTCTGCACATCCATCTCTACCATCTCTTTCATGGGCAGAGGTACGGGTGCGTCGGTTTCCATTGCAGTATCGACGAGCACTGGCAACACCGGCAGAACCTCAGCATCAGTCGCGGTAGCTTGCTCAGAGTATATCGGCAGGACCGGCGGAGTGGGTTCGTCCGTTTGCATGGACATCCCTGCCGTCTCGGGTATCGGGATCGGTAATGGGATCGGTGCTGGCTCCGGAGCTTTCACTTCTTCCACTGGTTCTGCTTGAATACCCATGTCAGCGTAGACCAGCACCCGTGGCGTCTCCTGTTCCTTCGGGGCGTGAGGAACCAGTGCTTCATCTTCATCTTCAAGCTCCTCAAGCACCGAGCTGTGTCCATTCGAGTATCCGTCTTGCGTGTCACTGCCGAAGTTGTCGAGCTCATTGCCGAGCGAGCTGGGCGGAGCAACGATCGAGTCTGGTCGGGCCTTGAACCCAGCTCCACCGCGCGCCTTTCGCGCTTTGGCAGCTGCAGCGGTAAGCTTGGCGGATGGTGAGACCGGTTCTGGTCGTTGAGCAAGAGGACTCGATCCATGGGGAGAAGCTAGAGGCTCGGCTATTGTACGGAGGACGTTGGCGAATGCAGGATCCATGCCATCCACGCTTGTAGGACGACTTGAAGCGATGAAGGGGGACGGCTCGTGATCCTCTTCTTGTATCGGCTTCGTAGGCGAACGCTCGACCTCCTCATCCAACAGCGAGTCTCGTGGGTTCTGAGCAGTAGCCATGGAGTCGTCCTCCCAGTCATCGATGCTTGCGCGACGTTCGACTGTTGCTAGGCCGAGTTTCTGTGCAAGGGTAAGAATCTTGCCGCCTCTCCCTCTCGTCGGCCGGCCCATTCCTCTTCCACGTGAACTGACGGGCCTCGAAGGCTTCTCATCCTCTTGCTCATCCTCCTGGTCCTCCCAGCCGTCCGGTAGACTCACGAGGCCCTCCTGTCCAAGCTGCTTCTTGTACTGCAGCTTCTGCTCCTTCTCGCGTCGGACTGTCCCTTCAAGGACGCCGATCCGACGATGAGCATGGGTCAATGCCTGCTTCAGCGCTTCCAGTTCGTTCGATGGATGGTTCGGAGCCAAGACGATCGCAGGCTTTGATGGAGATGGTTCAGGAGAGGAGTCGAACTCATTGCCAAAGGCAACGCCCGGAGTGAGGAACGCGGGTGTCGCTTCAAGTTTCCTTCGAGATGCGCCGCCGGTAAAGAAGTCCTCTTCCCTGTCCATGTTGTTAGGAGTGCCGAACTCTGACCGGGCGTTCGCGCCGATAGGGCTATTGAGGCGCTGCTTGATGTCACGCTCCCTCTTGGCCATGTCCGACTTGAGGTTGTCCAACGACACCTGCATATCGCTCTTCTCCCTGTTCAACTTCGCGGCCTGCTTCCGCATCTGCGCCACGTCTGTCTCATGCTTGGCCCGTAGATCCTCCAGTGCATTAGAAACCCGCTCGTTCTCGCTCTTCTGGCTCTCCACAGTCTCACGCGTCGAGGCGAGCTGTTTCGTTGCCCGACGCACTTCAGACTCGGCACGGGTCGCGGCCTGTTGAGCGTTTTGAAGCTGCGTTCGGATCTCTTGGATCTGGACTTCGAGGTTCCAGTTCTCCTCTTTGAATTTGTCCGCAGAGGCTTCTTGCTGACGTAGGCTGGTGTGAAGGCTGTCGATCTCTTTGTCCATATCTTCCTTGTCAGCCTTCATCTCCAGGATCATCTTGTCTCGCTCGCTCAGGAGGGCCTGAAGCCTCCGAACCTCAGTAAGCAGGGACGTGCCGATATCATAAGCGAATTCTGCAAACGGAAAGATATCCGAATTAGAATGATGACCAAGACCCTTGGCAAATCTCAAAGATACTTACTGACGTCGTTCTCCCTGTGAGCGGCATTCTTCGCACGGCGTGATGACTGGGCAGCAGATGGAACAGAGGTGACTGACGTGTCGAATGAAAAGTCTGGTTCAGGTTCGGGGGGGAGATCTTGATGGTTTGGCCTCTCTGGTGACGCAGAGGGTGTTAATGGCGTTTGAGGAGGTTTGGCACTTGGAGGTCCATTGATAAGCTTTCGAAGGAAAGACCGAGGCAAGGAAAACGCGTTTTGAGCGAGCGGCGAAGGAAGTTGAGTGCAACGATAAAATGCAACCACACACCTTCTGCCCGTTAAAACCTCCCAATGTCTCCTGGTTCTCTTTATCCCAGCTCTGGAGAATGTCCTGCAATTCCTGGAATTTCTTTGCCACCTCTGGATCCCCTCCAGGCTCCGGCGTCCGCGACCCGCTCCGATGTTCGTGCTCTGCCAGGGCATTGATCCGCTCCTCAAGCTCCACGCGCTGCGCCAGGATGCGCTGACCTAGGTTCCCAGCGAGCACAAGCTCATTCTCTTTATCATCCAGGATTTTCGCGAGCTGGGCGTTCATGGAAGTGGTGTTTATCGTTGAGGATACCATAAAGGGGTTGTCTGAATGCCCATTCATGTCAAGAGACGGGCGGCCGTACGTGGCCATATTAGGGGAGCGCGGCTACCGCGTGTGTGGGCGGCAATAAAAGAATGGAATTGGAGGAAGATTTGAGTGCGGCCGGAGGGAGTCGACGAAAGGGCGTGTTTGGGTGAGAGGAAACTCCGGTTGAAATCGAGATATTATCTATCTTCCAAACAAACCCCCTTAGCTCCGAAGCAGAGCAACTGCGCAGATGTGGCGGAAACTGCTGTTATTGCTAATAAAATACTAGGTTTCAACATGAAACGTGAAGCACGAGACACTCTGCCACCCATGCCTTGGGCCGCGTTGTCAGCCACGAGGGAAAACTGCCTCGCCGCCGCGTGATATGGCGTTGGGAGCTCAGAACACTTGGCGCGCGCCTAGATGACTGCGATGCGGAGTCGGAAACGATGACGATGCTGTTGGTGACGCGTACAAGCAAGCAAATCGCCCAAACAATGTGTTCTCTTTGACGTTAAGATGTTCATCTACGCAGGGTTGAATTGACACAAGGCTAGCTAAATACGATTCAAAGGTTCAGAATAACATCAGGCCATAAAAGTATCCATGGTCACATATAGCTTACATGAGTAATGAATGCGGGGAACGGACATGAACACCCCATTACATGTCGTCAACGGACCACTGATACGCCTCCAGTTTCGTGCGACCCCGTTCGTTTGCCCGTTGGAAATACTGGTGGAAGCGTGGGGGTTAGTCAGGTATTCATTTCCTAGCAAACACAACACGCTCGCCTTCTTCTCAAAGCCGTTCCCTCGATCTGAAGGAGAGAGCAAAGCACGATAGCCTCAGTATACTGCTGCATGAGTAAGAAAATCCACGTGGACCCACCGACGCCATCCCATCTCCAACCGGGTAGGATGCCAAACCGATTTGGGGGTGGAGGCGGACCGTTGTACATAGGTTTCCGCGGTCCTCTCTTCTCCTTTTTCTGCAGGGTACAAGCGAGATACATAGCTTTATCAGAAGCGTACCAGAGGCAAGGTCGGCTGGCTTCAGGCTTACAGTGAGGAATGCTGCTGCAGGGTCGTTCCATCGATCTTGCGATTTCTGTATCTCGTTGAGGTCCTTGTCGTCAGCATATCTCAAAGAATGATATTCCATGAGAGTAAGTATACGAGCTCGCGCAGACAGCGGTTATTCAAAACGCACCTCGCCATTCCTCTCGTTTTCTCGGCTTCTTCTTCACGCTTCAACCTCTCTGCCTCCTGCCGCTGCACCAGCCCTTTACCCCACTCCATCTTTTGCGCCTCTTTCTCTTCTTGGAGACGCTTCTCTCTGGCCGCAGCCGCTTTCTCCAACTTCATATCAATCTTTCTCCCAGACGCGTCTCGATACACCGTCTCCTGCTCCTCCGGCGGCGGTTCTTGGCTAACAGTTCGTGTCTTTCCCTTCTTCTTTGACATTAGCGACGATTGAGGTAGCACGGCCTGCAGCTCTGATGCCTGGACGAGCCCACCCGCGAACTTGGGCGCGACGTCCTCTTCAACCTTCACATCACCCTCCCCTTCCCGAACTGTGATCCAACCGGCCGAGCCATCTTCTTTGTTCGGTCCAGCTTCATCCACCTTACGCTTCTTGAAGCCTCGATCCTTCTCCACCATTGGCGCAGCCTCTTTATCGTCGTCTACATCCATTGGCTTCCCCCATCTCAGTTCCTCCTCCTCATCTCGAATGAATGCGCCGCTCCCTCCAGCATCGTTGGCCGTCCCGTCCTTTCTCTTTTTCTTCTTCTTCGTCGTACTAGTTGATGTCGACGCTCTAGCAAGGATGGCGTCGGCTTTCGGGCCAGACATATATTTCGAAGCGAGATACGCTTGCATAGATGACATCGCTTCAACAATTCAGTGCCAATATCTGACAGATTGAGATTTGTTGTGTGGTGAGCACGCCGGTGCCAATTCAATACCAGACGGGACTAAATCCAACATCTACCATCCCAAGTGGGACAAACAAAGAAGACACCACTATGATGTACCTCCTTCAAGGGTCTTCGGTTACTCACCACAATGAGGTCTTAAAAAGTGAATGCAATTAGTGATCAAACCTTTCTTCAATTGACAGAAGTTGATCCGGCTAGGACACAAGTGACTCACAGCTGGGTAGCTCTCATTGCCGAACTTCTAGTACTCCTGCAAGTCTCCAGTAATACCGAAGTACTGGGCGAAATAGTAATTAGTCAGTTCAGCTAACAAGGATGCAGATCGCCCGTTGAGAGCTAACCTGGTGAGTCAGGTCATAGAATACGTAATGCTCAGTTCCCTAACTTGAGGGGTGCACCTAGTTGGGGACCAAAGCACCCGATTGGAACCACCACAGACTAGTCTCAGATACCTTGTCAACGGCTCCTGGAACAGTATTCAGGTTCACCGCCGGAGTAGAGGCTGGTATTGCGGGAATTGGATTAGACATTTGTCCCCTAGAATCAAGCAAGATGAGGGAACTCACTCATCACAGAGGATCCGCCGAGATAAACGTAGGAGAACATGCCGCCTTGAAGGTTTCCGTTGTTTGCATCTCCGGGACCGGCAATGAAAGCGAGGTACGGCATGCTCCTCTCGCCGTGCTAAAGATTGGGAAGTTCAAAAATAACAGAAAATTAAGCACGTGGTAAACGAAATGGGAGATGGCATGGGTACGAACTTCGTTATGGATGGTGAAAGGGCCGGTGGCGGGATCAACCGTAAGTGAGACCCTCATTGCTCCATCATCGCCAGACTGCTCTTGCAAGAGCGTGTACAAGCTGAAAGAGGGAAGAAAGAACAAGGTTAACATCAGCTGTACCGCGGTTAACAGTGGCATTCGTATCGTCGACTCACCCGTTTGTCGGATGGCTAACAATGCGCCCTGTATAGCTAGTGTCATCCGTGGCTGTTACCGTGACGCAGATCATGCCCTGTTTCGTCGACGTCGTGGGAGCTGCAGAGACCAACATAACGGTGGAGGGGAGCGCAAAAAGTGTGGACGCAAGCATAGTAATCGACAAATGGGAAATGATAGAGGAGGCTCGAGGTTTCTGGTTGAGTAGAGTAAGAAGGAAGAGTAGGATGATGAAGATACTGTTCGCCTTGACCATCCTCACTTTATACCCCGCCCAGACCGTACGCTGTACAAAAGTAGTTCGACTGGAGAGACGTCAACAATAACAAACACATGCCAAGCATCGCCGATGCTTGGCTCCACTAGCTCTTACCAAACACTGATGACTTAATTATGTCGTCGATCACCTAACAGGTTGACTCGCTAGAAGTGGTTGACAAAAGAAGGCGAGACCGTTTTGTTTACAGGCCTCAGTACGCAACCTCCCAAATCATGCTAGGTCTGCAATCTAGTCAGACGCTCCTAAGGGTCGAACCCCAGATTGTTACGGCCATATGTACCGGCACGGCGCATCTCGGTTGGGATGGTAGAAGATTTCCCCGCGGCGTCTGGTCATAGCCGACTGGGGCACCGGCAGAACTGCTGTCCGCTCAGACTACACGGTAGCATCTCCAGTGTCAGTGGGCATGTGGTGGACCGCCACGATGTAGTAAGAGATGAGCGTTGCAATAACCGCCCGTGTCGGAAGCGTGCGAATAGCACCGCCATTTATGAGGATCAGGACACTTCTATGATCTTGCAGACAACAACGTCGATATCATTGGTGAGTGTAAGAAATCAAGGAATTCTTCAACTGCCAGACCGGCCGGAACTCGTCTGGAACGAGGTTCACAGCACCTCCTATGCCTTTCAGAAGCCTTGGGGATGGGAGACGCCGCGTGAGATCTTCGTTTAGGGCCTATACCGATGTACTCACCAGGCTTCAACAGCAATATGGCTCGTACATATCAACCAAATCCACGTCCAAACTCGGCCCCAGCCTCCTTGTACCTTCCGACCAGTGATCCTCCGCCAGAACCCCTCTAAGATGATTCCCACGCTCTGAAGCCAGAAGAATCCAACCATGTGCCATGGATCCGTCCCCTTTCCAAAACCCCACAACCCTATATCATGCACTAATCCCGATATTATGAACACGCTCATCAAGCCTCCAACTTCTCCAAGAAGATCGTAGCCTGGTTTCCATCCCAAAACCATGAAGGTAGGCCGAAACAGAGAATGCCACCGCTTCCCCCAAAGCTCTCGTACTGACGTCGCCATGTACGGATACCAGAAAAGGAAAGGATGCTCCGCTGGGTCTTGTCTGAACAGTCCTACGCTGATCAAGGTGGTTGTGTAGTGAAAAACGCTCAATCCGAAGTACGTCGCGCACCCGGTGCAGAGAACCAATGTGGTTGAGGTGAGGAATCGTAGTGGCGACGAGAATTCGGGATTGTATAAACTTCCGCCTTCGGGGGTAGCCGTCGTACCGGGAATGGATTGGAACACCATTAGGGTCAAATCACATAGGGTGAAGAATAGGAGGCACCTCAAGAAAGTGAAGAGGAGAAATGTCGTTCGATTATCGATGTTTCTAGTCTCTGGCGCTTGAAAGGTCCCCGCTCCGAAGTCATAGCTGATACCTCTGGGGTCGAAAAGGTAGTGGACAAGATCTCCTAATGTCGCTTGAGAGAGTTGCTGGCTACCTGCTCGCTGGTCATGCCCGCCTTTTTGTAACTGCCTCGTCTGGCGTACAGGAGCGTAGACCGGCCGTGCTGTCAAAGCGGCGACCTCGAACAGTTTCAATGCCATGGCGCATCCGACACATGCTAGAATGTAATTGATGGCTTTGTATTCGGGTACGCCTGCTGAGAAGTCATACGTAGTGATCATACGATACGTGGCAACGGTGCCGAATGGTACGAGCAGAAGCTTCCAAGCTATTGACTGAGGTTGATCAAAGGCGAATTTGGCGGCGAGGAGCATGTTCAGCCCCGGAATCGATGTGGTGACCCAATCCAATGCTGAATATGGGTTGAAGTATACCCTATCATCGACCTAAAGCACACATGGGTGTCATGACGGAACAATTCGATAGCATCCTATTGCGGCTTACATTGGGATGTAGAAAGTAGAGCATGGAGGATTCTTTTTTGAGCCTCGGTGATGAAAGTGTAAAGGAATGTAGTGTTCGACATATCGCAGCATCAACTTCATCGCCGACGGCAATGTCGGTGTTGGAGATTAGCCGCGCGAACACTAGACCCTGTTCCTTTCCCGCTACCTTTCAGTAGAGTAGAAAACCCACCACTTTCCGAAATATAGTTTCTTCCATACGCACGAATAGAGACAACGCCGATATAGGGCCAAGCTGAAACCACGACCAGCCCACGAGCCAATTTGAAAACTCATCTCGGATCGGCTCGGCTCATGGATATCCGAGCTATTCACAACAACTCACGGCACCGGTGGCTTTCACAGCCGCCATGGTCAGGAATTGCGGGAAGCATCCACGTCTGCTCATTGACTAAAGGGTACTAAGTGTCAATCCAGTGCATCGGTGCAATTCTAAAAGCTTACTTCAAGTATGCTTGTCGTGGATCGGGCACCGTAGTGCTTCCTACTAGTGCAGTCGGAGTCAACATCCGCGGAGACCCAGCGTCTGGCCAACTCTTAATCCACAGTCATGTAAACCTTGCATGTCAGTGCTTGTCACATCAAACTATTTCCCCGCACTCTGTTTAAGCCCTTGGTATCTTCTCAAAGGCATACACAGCTGCCGTTATCAGTAACCGGATCATACCCTCCCATCATCTTGCTCCGGTAATGTGGTATATTTCTTTGACCATTTGACAAACGTGTGGCGCTATCTCATGCGCCGTCTGCTATGTCATTAGATTCTTTCGACAGGCTTCCAGCGGCCCTCGCGAGACAATTCAACTTAGCACGCTCGGGCACATCAAACCTGCGCTCGGGTTGTCATACCGTGCTCACATGCGCATCTTGATGCCCCAGTTGGATTGATGTGCCTATTTTGGTGATGAGCAATCAAGCTGTGGCGAAGCCAAGTCTACATCCGTCTGGACGACACTATGTAGTACCCCGCTTAGTCGGAAGAGAGCTGTCAGCTCGGGATAAATGTCTCAACGTTCTTTAATGACGTCTGATTGCACCACTACTTGGGAGCGCTTCATTTCTATCACATGGGTGTGATGGGCTCTCGCATGCTGTCAATCGCTTTTGACAGTTTTGACTTCTGGTCACCATGCTGCCCCGTTAACCTGTGCGATATTCCTGCCCATGAATGCATCGCGAACAGTTCAAAGAGATTAAGTCAATTTATATCTGCATATAAAAGGCGGAGAGGCACAATCCCCATGCCATATCAGCAATATCCAACGGAATCCACTTGCATCCCGAACAATTCACAATGAAATCCCCCATTTCAATGGCTATAATTCTGGCTCTAGTCAGCAGCGCCTTTGCCGCCCCATCCTCTAACCTGGTTGCCCGCGCGGATCCTACAGGAATTAACGTCTCCTCTTATCAAGGCGTGAGTACTCCCCGCCGCCGATGAAGGCATCTGCTGAGAAAGTCATCCTTGGAATTTTAGGCCAGCCCGAATTAGGCTAGGTTAAGCTTTGCATACATCAAGGCCACTGAAGGAACCAGTGCGTTGCCTAGGGATTGCTCGTCTGGGAACCGCAGGCTAACGTGTCATTTAAGCATATCTTAACCCGTATTTTGCGTCTCAGTACAACGGTATATTAATCTACTGAAGATACTAAACACAGAGCTGAAATTGTCTCGACTGCTTCAGGAGCTTATAACGCTGGCCTCATCCGTGGAGCGTATCATTTCGGTAAGGCTTTGGTTACTCTTGCACTATCACGGACTATCTTTTGAACCTGCTCCACACATAGCGCACCCGGACTCATCATCAGGAGCGACTCAAGCAACCTACTTTGTGAATCACGGAGGAGGGTGGAGCAGCGACGGGAAGACACTCCCGGGAGCTTTGGATATTGAATGTATGCAGCTTTGCATGGCTTCGCGTTCTCGGTTCATGCTTGACCTCGGATTATGCACAGATAGCCCCTCCGGGACCACATGCTATGGTCTCAATGCTGCATCTATGGTGGCGTGGATCCATGATTTTGCCAACACGTATCATAGCTTGACAGGGCGGTAAGGGTGCATCTTTGGCGTATGTTGATACGAACTGATGCCTTCCTACCATGGCTTCCCAATGTGGTTTGCAGGTACCCCGTGATCTATACAACTACTGACTTGTGGACAACCTGCACGGGGAATAATTCCGGCTTTGGTGCAACCTCACCGCTCTGGATCGCGCGCTACGCGTCAAGTGCTGGCACTCTTCCAGCTGGATGGAGCGTTTATTCATTCCGGCAATAGTACGTCGAATCACAAACTTGCTGATCTTCGGATTACAGACACTGAAAAGCGCTTGTGTTTTAAGTGACGCGACTACAGTCGACAAAGATTGCTGGAATGGGAGTCTTGCGAGCTTGAAGACATTTGCGGTGAGCTGAAGGGCACCTTGAACACAACCAGCAATGTAGTAACTAGTCAAAATGATGGAATGAGATAGTGGGATCCAATTATCTACGCGTCTACGGCGATCAGTGGGCGAGCATCCCTACTATCCCTACCATTTCCGCCATCACACCTTCCCCTAGCTCCATGGAAGTATCTTCTTTTGTCAATATGCCATCCGGACAGACTATCATGTCTAACTTGCAGTCGTGGGCTTCCACAGGTATTTTGCCTTCGTCGAGCACCTGCTCCCTGAGGGCCAATGCAGCTAAAAGTGAGACGATATTAGTCGTGAGGCCAAGAGTAAGTACCAAGTACGAAGGACCGTACCCAGCAAAGGTTTTGATGCTTGTGTTGACGCTGTTGCGGCGATGTAAGAATGAAGAAAAGTATCGTAGTACCCCTTCCCATAACCTATCCGCGAGAATCCTTTGTCGAAGGCAACACCTAGACGAAGCGAACGAATGACTTCAGCAAACTGTTACAAATTTTCACAGGTTAGAATGCTGACCTGGCATAAGGACCAGATCGATTCCGGAGCTATTCTCATCCGCGGCTATTAAGAAGTATCAGATGTATGTATGCTTCAGATCGAGAACGTGTGCCTCGCCTGACTCTCGCCGCCGGCTCTCCCATTCCCATGAGGGTTCTTTAATGCCCCAGACGCCTTGGCGCAAGGTCCTATGCTCACCATATCAGAGATCATGTACCTAATATGGTAGGTTAGACCTACCGAAAGTCTTCTTCCCCGTATAAACGGACCATATGAAGCTTTCCAGATTCCACCTTCGGCACGAAGAGCTTCTTGCCGGACCTCAAGATCGATAGCACCAAGGACGATGTGTCCACTTCCCCGGGTATGCTCAGATAGCAGCTCACTGCATTAATCTCCTCGAAGAACGGTGCATGGATTACATGGTTCGTTATTAGCTGAGCTGTTCAAAAAGGAGACATCCCATCACCACTCTTATCGTTAACCGATAGTACCATAACTCACATTGAAGTGTTATCTGGGCTTCGGGTATAGATCGCTTCAGCTTGAGCATCGCGGCCCTCAAAGCCTTCTTGGCCTGAACCGTCGTTGCAGCCATTAGCGAGGTGTGGTGTGGCTTGCGCTGTCGATCGGAAATCTCCGGAAACCGTGAGATGACGAGGGTCCTGCAAAAGGGTTTCGATGCAGACTTGGGGACTGACTCGCTAAATTGACCTTATTTGAACCTAGAGTTAAACGTCTTGAGCGCCTTGCAGATATGCGTTACTACCAACAGAAGTTCCCCGAAGTGGAAGACCTAGTGATGGTCCAGGTGCGGCAGATTGCTGAGATGGGTGCATATGTGAAGTTGGTGAGTGTATACTTTGCCCTGGTGGTTGTTCTGCCATTCCACTAAATATATGCGGTGTTCTAGCTCGAATATGACAACACTGAAGGGATGATATTGCTTTCTGAGCTTTCAAGAAGACGTATCAGGAGTATTCAGAAGCTCATCCGAGTAGGCAGGAATGAAGTTGTGGTCGTCCTCAGAGTGGACAAGGAGAAAGGTGCGGTCTTCGTTATGGCCATAGCTCTGCGCGTTGTTGCGCCATTCTAATCCTTTGTTACAGGATACATTGATCTCTCCAAGCGGCGGGTGACTCCCGAAGATATCACAAAATGCGAAGAGCGGTATATGAAGTCCAAGACGGTCGCCTCCATCATGCGTCACGTCTCCACCAAGACTGCGGGCGGTGCTGCAGTCGAAGAAACACCCGCAAAATTACCACCCGTTGACTCCAAATCAAAAAAGGAATCGAAGGAAGGCGAGGAGGCGAAGGAAGAACTGCCCGAAGAGGAGGATATCCCGATACGGAGTGAGCATGAAGAGAAGCGGTTAGAGCAGCTCTACGAACAGATTGCATGGCCTCTCGCTACCAAGTACGGGCACACCTACGACGCCTTCAAATTGGCTTTGACGTGAGTGTTTCTTTCTTAGGAACGTCCTTCATATAAATCGCTTATCTGCCTCTAATTGTCAGAGATGCCGATACTGTGTTTGAAGGCATCGAGATGAGCACTGCTGTGCGCGCCTCGCTCATCACAACGATAGGACGGAGGCTCACGCCACAACCGATTAAACTGCGCGCGGATATCGAGTTGACGTGCTTCCAACCAGCCGGTATCGATGCGATCATCGCCGCCCTCAAAGCGGGTGAGGCCGTATCAACGCCGACGGTCCCCATAAAAGCAAAACTTGTCGCGCCTCCATTCTACGTTCTGGGTACTAATGCCACTGATAGGGTAAGCGCATTACAGCTGGAGCCAATACAGTAATGATGAGGCTCACAATAGCTATCTTCGATAGCATGGTGGTGTTGAGAAGCTCGAAGAGGCCATGAAAATCATTCAGGAGACGATAGAAAGTCTCGGAGGAAATCTGAACATCAAGATGAGGGTAGGTCCCAAGCCGCATCACCTTGTGATATCCCACAACTCAGTCGTCTTCCTCTCAGCCAAAAGCCGTCTCAGAGACTGAAGATCTCGAGCTGGCAGCTGCAATGGCTCGCGCGCAGAAGGAGAATGCCGAGATTTCGGGTGACGAGACCGATGGGTCAGATGTGGACGACTAGACTGGGCTGTGGATTTAATATGTTTCAGTCTTTTGTACAAAGTAAGACGTGTAAAATCCTATATACCGGAAGAGCAGTTGCGAACTGAGATACTAGTACTTAGTATGGTTAATATTGCTGACCAGACTCAAATCCAGCGAATTGAAGCAAGCCCAATGTACGCTGTAAGTCCGAATCTCAAGAGCCACCACTGTTCAAACTGACCCTATGGCAGCACTCCTCCAAGCGCTTCGCTCCCGCAGAAAACATTGAAATGCCTGAAGGAAGTCAATTAAAGAGAGCGCGAGCGGCTGCTGTCGCAGCGGCCCATCGTCGTATGCTCGAGTGAACCTAACCTCCACGGCGTAGTGGACTTCCGGGAAGTTATAGTAGTTTATAAACCTCTGGGCAACCATTTCCTGTCATGACTAGGTTCAGGATAAAGGCAGATAATGGCAACGATGTAAAATGACGCTTGCCTCTTTCCTAAGCGCTTCAAATACACTTTGCAATTTCAGAAAGCGATCCAAAATACGTTGGAGTGGTGTACCGTCCCAGAGCGACCGTTCTGCGTCAGCTATGTAGTCCTGAAGAACCTGAAAGTTATGGGTGTATCCTTGGACCGAATGGAGAGTATCGGTCGTGTGCTGACAGGTCGATGTCAACATGTCACACTCTTCTTCGTAGAGCTTTTTGCGTTCCGTCGCGCCTAGTAGTACCAAATACGGAGGGTTAATTAAATGCAGGTATGGGTGTTGGATATGATCACATACTTTTCACTTGAGCCCCGCAAATCCCAGAGGTAGCAGTGAACAGGCTAGACAGGACAATCAGCGGCAGGTCGAACGTAAAATCGGAGCCTCGAGCGTAAGCGATCGATCTTTCGATAATCATAATCAGAGCCGCGATGACGCTAAGTCCAGCGGCAATTTGGGCGAGTAATTGTGGTAATTTGATGGATGTTGAAAAGCCGTTAACAGCCGTGATCTTGAGATCACGGTCGCGTATGGAATCATCTCGAAGCTGATGGGGCATGACCCAGGTAAATATTCTGATGTGGCCAGTGATGACTTCCTATCGTGAACTTACTCTAGTGAGGTCGGCGATGATATTGAGAAGCCTGTGATCGATGGTGCCGGCGACCGCAATCTCTTCACTAATGGCAGTGGACAGGACGGGGCGGACATCTGCTGCAGTCTTCTCCTTCCTGGAAACCGCTTGAAGGTCCTGGATCGCGCCAGACGACACCTTGTGAATGCCAAAGACAAAACGCCCCGCATTACGTATAGCCCAGCAAAGCTCAGTGGAGGATACTGTAAGTCGATCTATTGCAAAGGCGACTCGGTTCACTCTGCTTGGTGACCGCCCGCGCCGCTTCAAGGCGTCGATAGGGATATAATCCATCCAGGTCAGTCTAATAAAAAGAAAGAGGGTTGGTGTATGACTGAATTCCAATGCGGCCATTTGCTCACTCTGACGTTCTGTATATATGTTGTGAAGATTGTGTAAGTGCCAGCTGAGCGTTCTTGTCAAGTGACGACCAGATTCCCATGCATGGCGAGTTGAAGGATGTCAACGTCAGGGTTATACCACCTTCTCGTGAGTGGGTGACAGACCCGGTCGATCGAACGTGCAAGGCCTGAGGAGCTCCAACAACGATTACATGTTTATTCATTCAGCTGATGAGGTAAAACTCACATTGGATTCGGAGGGCGCCAACGATTCCTTTGTGGATTGGTTGAAGAACGGTTTCCCCCTCCTTTTGTTAAGAAGCTCCCCAGCTGCGTAGGGCCGTACAACAGGAACCCTACACGAGAACAATAATGAGAGAGAGATGCATTTATCAATGTTTATGCCTCACCGTTGCTGTATTACAGTGCCCGCAGATGCCTGCATCAATTTTCAGTGTTAAGGGAGAGGGGAAAGGAGAGAAAAGGCTTAAGAGGTGAACTTGTAGTCGTCCGCGGTGCCACGTGTTGGCGATTCATTGATCACAGCCTTTTCGTTTGTGTACGGTTACGACGCCAGCTTCGCGGAAGTGTGCCCAAAGAATACCCAGGCGACGGGGAATGATTCAAGATCGAGAAGTGCAGGTCGTGGTAATGGTTTGTGCTCACGGCTAATGACAGTGTGCAACAAGCACAAGTGCGTTAATGGGGTAGACGACACCGCCATCAATCCCGTTGAGCGCTGATACGCAGATGAGATATGTTGGATAAACGACGAATTGGTTAGGATAGTTGCTGAGCATGTGGACTTTGAGGTCCGTCGGAGAGGGAGGAATGACCATATTGGTGGTGTCGACGCTAGCGATACCACGCAGCATACTGGACAGTCGAAGAAAGAAATTAGTAAGGAGCTCAATCAAGCGTAAGGGACGAAATAAGTTGGGCACTCACGCCTCGCGACGGTTTTGCAGAGCATCTTTGACGAAGGGCAAGGCCACTCCGTTGAGATCAGGATCGAGGGCGATCAGCATCTCATTCGTGACCATAGGCATATCGATCGGTCTGGGAAGAGCAACGGGCAAGCAATACGTGACCATAGCTTCACCAGAAGCAGGAGCTGCAGGCTCAGCCGTCGTAGACCTTGTTGCTGGCGCAGGGGCGGGAGCGGGTGTTACCACCCAGGTGCATGTTGCAGGCATGTTGCAATGTAATCCCCTCACTTGCACAGACGGTGAACTCAATGCCACCTTAACCAGAGTATCCCCGCCTTAATAAACCGGAATCTGCGGCCCCAGGGAGATGTTGCGGTGTCGTATAGCGTTGGCGATCCCGAGTTGAACAGGGGAGCACGATAACATCACTAGTACTGTACCAGACGATAGCAATGAGGACATAAAGAGCCCGAAATAGTAAATAGACTAAATTGTACAGAGAAAAGGCGCATCAACACGAAGAATCTATCGTGTAATACCTAGACGTCGGGCTGCCGTTTGCCTCTTCGGTATCCCAAAACCCCAATCCTTAAGGGTCGCAAAGCGCCACTGCATCGGCCTTACTTTCGTCCCAGTATAGCGGCTCCAGCATCTTCGCTCCGGTCGACCCCTCCACCCCATCAGCAAACCAATTCAAGTCTTCCTTCACCCTGTCATCCAGCATCACCTCGGCCGACGCCCCATTCTTCCCTTGCATACTTTCGTGACTCGACCGGAGGGCAGAACGAAGATGCGGGTAGGCACGGAGCGCCGAATCGCACCGTCCGAGTAACTTCTGCCACTCTAGTAATGTGTGGCCTTGCTTCGGTAGATCGGGGGAAACGAAGTCGCGGAGTGATTTGATAAGACCCTCTCGCGCGTCTTGAGGCAAAGAGATAGTCATAGATTGAGGGTCCACATGGAACCCGAGGATCGTTCCAGCGCGAAAGTACTGTTGCTTGGGTTCGTCGTGTGGGCAGCCGATTTCGTCAAGGAGCTGGAGGAATCGGACCTGTTTGACCGGGTACTTGGCATTGTATTTGGCATAGTAGACGAGTTCTTCGGTATCATCGAACCCGAATGCGTCGTCCATATAATAACACAATCCCTCTATCCCTCGAACCTTGATCGCCACCCACACAACAAGTCCGAAAAACAGACACCACAGCTTCCCTGACCCCCTTCCACCAGCATCGATGCATCGATTCACGTGGTTTTTGTCATCAATTGTCACGACCTGTTTGATTTGCCACAACGGGTGGGCGGGGAGGCGACGATAGGCCTGTGACACGTCCGTCTTGAAGATCCATCTCGGGCCTCGTCCATGTTTTTTGTGGAAGTCGATTAAGAGTTGTCTCAAGTCGCTCAGGTTATCAAGACGGATTCCGGCATCCGATCGACTGACGTATGAGTTCAGGGCAAACTCTCCTGCTTTTTGATCGACGAACATACGAAGTTTATTCGAACGTCCTTTTTTAGCGACTCCGATGGGAGAGGTCTGCATTCCTGGAAGAAGATATAGCCAGAACGCCGGCGAGTACCGACCCAGCTCGATTTCTTCGTCGCGTTGCTGACGTACGAACAGCATCTCATGTTCCTTCAGATAGTGATTGCGGCATCTGACCGTAACGGGTATGTTTCTCCCTTCTGTTATCACATACGGCCAAAGTCCCTCCCGTAGACCCCTTATCATCGACTCGACGAGTGGTTTATTAGGATGGGCGCTTAAAAGTTGCTCGAATCGATCTGCATTGATGGGCGTAACGATGGCGAATAAATGGGAGTATTTCTGTATCGTATCGTTGGCGAAGCGGTTATTCATCTCGTTCTGCGGCGGAGATGGAATCGGGAGTGCGGTCTCTGTTCCAGCGACTGATGGGGTGAGTTCTATCTTAGTGGACTTTGACTGGATGCGCCTCATCCACCTCGAGATGACTAGGCTCAGGATCAAAGCAACGACTAATGAAAGCGTCCATGTCGAAAATAGGTCGCTCAGTGGCATCCTGCGGTGCGGCTTAAGGGCCATTAGAGAAGAGAAAACCGATGATCGATCAAAATTACATGAGATTCTCTCGACCAATGTTGCTCTTTGAAGTGGGAAATGAGAAAATGACGGTCGCACGTCGATTTTATGTTCCCTTGCTCCTGGAGATTCCCAGCCAGCAGACGTACCTTTCTTCACCCCTCTGTTTTATGAGCCATTCACTCACCGTTCACCTATTTGTTGCTCGCGTGTCCAGCATCTCGTCACTTAGGTACTCGTGTTCGATCCCTAGAGACTCGTGCGCAAAGGGCAGCAGTTGTGGCTTTTGCGATTCCGTTCTTTCTCCGGTTTCACGAGGCTCGGCTGTGGGATCCCCCCCTTCACCCACTCGCAGTAATAGTATGAGACATGCATTATATGGGCATCACACTTTAGCGCGTGTACTCCATGCAGTAGTATGTGCACAGCTTAATCAGCCCGCTCCCCCTGGCAGCGGTACCAACGGCCGTTATTGCCGCACCGCTCATTTCCGGTGTTACCTACGGTTGTAGGAGCTTCTGCCTCGTTGTACAGAAGACAAGACTGATGTCGCTGCTTTCCAGGCACAGCCTTTGTCTTTTGTAATCCAACTGTTTCGTGGGACTTCTCAGTTCGACACAACCCGCCCAGGTCCCCCATCCCACCCCGCTACTCTCCTCACATACCTTTCCCACTTCGACCAAACTCACACTTTTCTCCTTGATGGAAACATCTATACACCAATATCCACCGCGAAGGTCAGCCAATTGACTGAACAGCGGAACTTAGAGCACCGATGTTTATATTCCACTAGGTTTCAAGACCTAGAGTCGGGGTTCGATCCCGGATCATTCCCCTATGCGCTACGGGACAAGAATTTCTTCAAGCTAACAACTTCAGGCTCTGATGTAGGCCCCAGTCCAGAAACGTTTTACGCAACACGCTGATGGGACCCCGTTATGGCTTTGGAAAAGCGAAGACTCAAGATACTAACAACTTGGCACTCATCAAGACAAGCGGTGGAACTGCCGCAGTGCAAGAGATGCGAACTGGCTTATGGCTAGACCTGGATAAGAATATTCAGTACGCTATTGAGAAGACACAAACCGAAATATATCACACTCCCGAGTTCGTATTTCCAACTTTCTCCGCAACTATCTTGCTAATTGAGTGATCTTTGAATATAGATATTTTTGGAAGGACATGGTGTCATTTACAGCCAATTCAAGTCGACCAAATGCCGCAAAGTTGGCGATTGACAGACTAACCGCAACGTCTGTTGAGCTTTGCAGAATCATGCGGTCTTCGGCCTCTTTCATCCTCCAAGTGTACAATATCTCCTCAGAAGCTGTCGAACTCTTCGATTGTACTTCAACAACACTCACCGAAGAAGAGTTGATATTCGACATAGATAACCTCGCAAGCCGGATAAGTCGACAACTTGACTTCTCTGGATGCCTCGAGGAGAAGCTCCAGCAAACTATCGATCACCTGAAACAGGTAAATCGACTTATTCAAGAGTCTTTGCTCATTACGGCCTTGCCAACGTTTCCCCTGCAGATCCAAACAGAGACATTTCAACACCTCCGGCTAAACGGGGGAGCTGCCAACAAATACGATTCCACCGCTAGAGTGTGTCTTAGACTGGCAAAGGCATCGTCGGCCCTCGGAATGACTATGGCTCTCTGTCTCGGAGGCGAGCGTTCCGCTGCGGTTTCGGGCATCCCTGGGTTGTCTACTTTCGATATGGCGATTGTCGCTGGACTTGGTATTTTCTCTGCTAGCTCGAGTCTATGCGGGTCAGGAGTAAAAGGTGATATGAGGGCCAATATAGCAGCTATATTTATCCGAACTCTGAATCCTTTTATCCCTTGTCCTAGCGGCGACTGCATGGAAGAAATGCAGCGAAGAGATGTACGAGATCCTGAGGTCTACGCTCGAGCACATGAGGGATACCTTATGCATCACGGAAGTATATACAGGCAACTTCCAACTTCTGCGGATGGAATTGGCAAACACCGAGGCCATGCTGTTTGATGGGAGCGAATTGGCCGGAATCACCGACAAATTTAAGCGTCTGAAGCTCGTCTTTGGGGAGCTTCGCAATGAGGTGGGTCACGTGGCTGCAGTTAGCCACGCATCGATGTTAAAAATAACGTCCTGGTTAGGGGGTACTTGCTCGAGAGTTCATGGACCATTACCAAATGCTGGCTGGCTGTTATACTGAAGAGGGGTTGCTGGAACCCCCTTGTGCCATGCCGGTGGAAGTGTCTGCTGCATCATTGTCACTATCAACCCTTATGTTCAAACCGTACCCCTTTTTATGCGATCAAAAGACTCATGTATAGTAATAATGTTGTTTCAGAATGTTAAGAGCACTGCGGGAAATTATTGAGGCCAAGGACAAGGAGTGCGTGGGTTGGAAGAGTTGTAGCGTGAATTCAGGTTTTAACTCCCGCATGATTGCGGTTATCTGTCCTGACCCCGTCCCCGTTCGTCCGCTAAGTCCTATCTTAACTCTACTATCCCACGGTCATTGCTCAGTTGCCATTACATGTATGCTGACACATCTCTATTCCTCTGTATTCTCGAGTATTCTATGTAGGACTACATGTCCATGTTCTGGCATGTTCTATGAGGATGCATCAGCATCCTCATTCTCTCTTATTCTCTGATGTTCCAAAGTACTATATATCAGATGAAGTGAGGAGGTCTTGTTCCTCACTTTGCCTCCTGTATTCTCCATAGTCTCAAGTCTACATCTTCTCTCTGTCACCCCCTCTCAGCATGACCACTAGTAACTCATAGTTTGAGTATCCTGCTCACCTCTCATCCATGTTCCTATGACATCACAGCCTCACAGCCCATGCTCACAACATTATCAATGTAGAGCTCAATGACAAAATCTCAAGTAAAATGGATGAAATTAGGGCCAGACATGAAGGGGGAAATCAATTTTATAACCTGCTGATAGACCATGTGGTGTCAAGATGCAGTCTGGTTTAAGACTGCCTCCAACTAGTATAGGAGGGGTCCACATGTGCATTGATGCACACTTCACAACTCCCCCTGAACCCACTGACATGGGCAAACACCACTGCCTCATACATGGCAGGTGGTCCTCCTCACAGATGTTTGACATGCTTGCCTCCCTCCTAAGGGGATCCTGCAGCATCCTGGTACAGCTACATTCAGGCCATGTTGCACTAGCTAACTACCTCAACAGATTCACCATCATTGACTCACCCCTGTGTGCCCAATGTCAAGAGAGAGAGACCATCTCCCACTACCTCACAATGTGTTGTAGGTACTGTGCACAACAGAGATGGCTCATGTCCTCCTTGTGTGTGGATGCAGCAGATTGCAAAGTTTTCCTCAACCCACTTTTACTGACCATGCTCCTCTCCCATCCCATCATAGTACCCCACCTCATCATGTACATCAAGGCTACATGCCACTTCCCACTGAACACCCCATTCATACCACACACACTGCACAGGGGCCCTCCCACAGTGCCAGCCACATAGCATTTCCAGAACACATCCCACTATGGAGATCCCATGTCATATTGTATTTGCCCTCATTGCCTACATTTGCCCTATGTGACTCCACACCAAGCAAATGCCCATTGGTTTACATTCAACCTTGCAAAGCGCACCAAGTCCCCAAGTCAACATTTGTTATGTTTGTTCATTCTACCCACACACCTTGGAAAGCCAACATTTCTACATGTTTGAGTATCTACACGTGTGGAGGGGAAGTCACCGTTAACAGGGTAATGTTCAAGTTCTACACATGCACCAAGAAGCAAGTGTCCAGGTGAAGTC